>JAKJXP020000134.1:0-101324 GCA_022225965.2 Diatrype stigma | reverse complement strand
ATTGTAAGTAGCAAAGAATTTTACATTTAGCTTTTGCATTACATTTAGCTTGTCCCTGACTACATCCGCGAAGCGGGCAAAATGTGGGTCAGAAGGCGTTTGGAGCCCTGACGAGTACTGCTCAGAAAGAAAACGACATGGGTTTCGACATTCCACCCGTAAACTATTATACTGCTATAGGATAATCAAATCTTATATGTCTGGATTTTACGCCCTCACAAAAGCATATCTTCCGAACCACGCCTGTCATGAGAGATACAGCCGTTGGTTGTTCTTTACTGCTCAAACACGGAAATAGCATCTATACAATGATGTCACGTCTAGTTGCCTTTGACACCGTGTAGTGAATTGACGATATAGTGGTCAGATAACAACACAGGTCTTCGTACTGGTGAAAAGGGAAGGAGAGATCTGTTGATAGCTCCATTGATCTGATCCCATCTGATGCAGTGGCCTTTGTGGGAGATCGACACAGGGGTATCGACTTAGTTTTAGTGGATATGATGACCTCTTGGCGCCGATCATTGCGTCTTTCGCGAAGCAGATGATGATTCTTATTCCTATTAGCTATTAGGGGCTGATGACGATGAAAATGCTCCTCGAAGAAAGGCGAAAACACCATTGTGCAAGTTCACAACATGCGAGGCTAGACAAAGCAGTCTGGTATTAACGCTTGCGGGCTGCTAGGTGTCGGGTTATTGCATGGGCGAATGACTGACTACCTCCATGACGTGAGGCGGCCTGGAGCACGTGAGTCCCTTCAATGGTCAAGTGACCTCGGGGTTTCTCCTACCAAGGATGATGATGTGGTGTAATACGCACGTATGTATAGTTGATTCGTAAAAGCGTATACGAGCGGGTTGTGACGGTCTTGTGGGGTCTACTTCAGGCGAGATCTTTTCGAAATACCTACCATTTTCTCGGGGCCGAATTTCACAGAGAGATGACCCCCTACGCACACATCTATACAGTAGGGTTTGTTGATGGCAAATCCTGTCCAAAATGAATGTCTTCGCTCTCCCCTACAGAGGACACCCAATCAAAATATCAACAGGGAAGGGCTGGCCCTTAGGCGAAGAGATGAGGCTTCAAAGGGTGCTAGCTATCCGACGACGACGACGACGCTTCGGCTCGACACTTTGGCTGAGTTGAAGTTGAACGCCACGACTTAATGCCTTGTTCCGGAATGTTACCGAAGCTATGGACGGCTATAGACTAGGCCGCCTTGGTTTGTTAGCAGCACACGGGCACACTTCAAGGTTGTAGGTTTAGGTAGATTGGTAGCTGGCACTTGGGTGTGTAGCTGGATGGTTATAGCTGGTAGCTGTAGCTGGGTAGCTGGGACACTGGCAAGGCCTGGACAGCTGCTGGGCACAGGTAACTTAACCAGATGGCGATGGAGTGGAGTGGATCCGTTGAGGCTGACAGGTGTCTCTAGGCGACGCCCACCTGCAAGCCTCCACGAGCCACGAGGTCCTGCGGACGCCATCCGATGGGGGATCCAGAGCTTCGGATCCAACTAAGGATCTCACATAAGTCTAACCCCTCCTTGTTTCTCTCTAGCTAGTTGCCCTGTGATCTAGGTAAATAAGTGCACCCAAATCCCAAATCCCAAATTACCGGCCAGTGTTTCCTACTGGTGATCTCGGCGAGGAGCAATTAGGAGAATGGATGAGAAAGAAAGAAACGAGGCAACAGAAAAAGAAACATCATGTCACACACCGCCGGCCGAGATTGCCGCTTCTTGGAATTGGGATGACGCTTCGAAGTACCCCATTCATCCATAAAACAGGTCAAATCTCCGGTGCCTCGCCAATCAATAATTACGAGTTGCGCTACTTGCCTGCCTATTCTTAGGGGCTCAGCAGCCAGGCAGCTCAGCTTAGCAATAGCCATGTGCGGATGCCATGGAACCCGCTCGCTGCATCCCGTACCCTTTCCGCACTACTACTAGTTAGGGGACAGCTGAGGGAGAAGGGAGAGAGAAAGAAAACCAACCAAAAGTCACAAAAGGACCATGTAGCTCAGTCCCGAGTGATGGTGGTGGAGTCCAATAATGCGGCGACTCGGCCTATCACGGCCATTTTCCTGGGAACGACCGTGAGACTCCAAGTTTCTTTCCTTTCTTTTCTCTTCTCCCCCTTGTTCTTTGCTGGGCCCCGCTGCATCTGCGGCTACCACTGTAGTAGTAGCTCTACGATCCCCGGAGCCTTGGCACCTACCAGGTATCGGCATTAAGGACCGTCCGGGACGATCAGTGAGGTAATTAGACGATACATCTCGCTCAAACCACCCAAGTAAGTTGGCAGTTTTATCATGTGTGGTGGGTTATGGTCGTTGAGCTTCTCTCGGTTGTTTTCTCATTTTCCTTCACCTCCCTTCCCTCCCCCTTTTCCGGGGCCCGATAGAGCGCAATCCGACAAGCCGAACTCTTCCACTCTGCCTAGATGCCTAGCACACACGCACACACACGGGAGAGGCAGCAGGGCGATGTCCATAACCGCGAGTCCCACTCGGCACCGAAAGCTGAGGGTGTCCCTAAGGGGAAAAACGGGCGCGTAGGTGCATGCTACATGTGCAGCTTTGTGTAACCGACGTCGAGGGACTACCTACACTACCTAGGTACACGCGCAGCACTACACACGCACCTACACCTGCTCGCTCTCATGTATGCACGCATGTACTTACGCAGAACCAATGTGTCTATGTGCGTCGTTTCACATGAGGTTCCCGGCGGCAAGAATGTCCCGGACTGGGCTGTCCCATGCTTGCGTGCTGCATGGGAAAGAAAAGAAGAGAAAAGGTTCCCTGTTGTTGCTATTGTATGGCCCGTCTAGTGCGTGTGTGTGTGTGTGTGCCTGGCCGGCTGTCGATAACTACCTACGTGGAATAGACACAGCGGGCGCAGATATATGTGAACAGGATGGTGTGTCGTGGAACCTCTTTGTCAGGTCAGGAAGCCAAGTCGTGTGCAGCATCTTGATCACGGATGTGACGAAGCGGAATTGGTATTCTGATGATTAATTACCAAGGGAGTCCGTAGTCAAACCAGGAGCTGCATTTCCGCTGTCATGGCTCCGTCTGTAAGTGCAAATATGTAGGTATGTATGTATGTATGTATGTATATTCGACCTCGGTGCTTGGGTACAGTATCCAAAGCTGATCTTGACTGAGCGCTAGAGAGCGACTTAACTGACCAGGAGTATCTACAGTACATACATAGCTGCCTACGGTATGCCCATAAGTGAGTCTAGACCGCCTCCCAGGGTCCCTTGGAGATTGAACTAAGTAGTGCGCCAAGCTCGTGGGGTTGGCGGCCAAGGCCGGGAACCGTCAATGAGATGCAATTGTCGGTTTTCCTATTCACATCTTAGCAACACATGAACACATGGAATTTCGCACATGAAGTTGTTGCCTAACTATAGCTTTACCTCGCTCAGCATTTGATGTCTTCTGACCAACCGGCCGGATCCCGTTGCGTGGTCTGACTCGGCAGCGTAGCGGCGTAGCCTAAGCAGGCTCATAATAAGTAAGTATCAATAACTGCATGTTAACCTCGCACAATATATCGCCAGTCACATACATTGATACAGTCAATCGACCACAACCTTCCGCGCCGCGGTACTGAATGAACGTTGGTGGTTTCACCGCATCCACACGCAGCCAGAGTGAGCGCATTCCGCCCCTCGGCTTGTCGTCATCATGGTTGTTATCACCCTTCAGGATCATAATCGTGTGGCCTCTTACAGACCGACCCTCGCACAAGAAACAGCAGGGTGAGCCTGGCTTACGACTGGGCAGTGAGCATCCCGAACGATATCTACTACATAAGGCGGCTTACTCGCCCTTTAGTAAGGAAGGCTATGGGATTACACGATGCTGGCTGCTGCTGCTGGTGCTGCTTGCTATCTTCGTACTTGCTGCTAGGGCAGGATGAACGGACGAGCCCTTACTTACATTACTCTGCACTCTGCAAGTATACACACGGATGATTAGAGAGAAGGGGTGGTGCCGTGATCTTGAGTTCTTGCAGAAGTCAAACTCTGTAAGAGTACCTGCTACGATTCCGAATTGTTCTTCAACGGGCATACATAGTCACATAGCTAAGTAGCTACCAGTCTACCTATGTACCTAGTAATACACATAGGAAATCTAGTTAGCCAATATGGGGTTAGTCAGCTAAGTCCGGACGGCGGAAGAGAACCAAGAGATAGATGAAGTGCAGGCCGCCCATCAACCTTGTTTACGCCACATAGATGCTTAGCCATGTCCTGGGGTCCTGGAGTTTGCGCCACCAGCTCTCCGTCTGGGGCCACCAAACCGATTCAGGTCTAGATGCCGTCGAACGGGGTCTCTAAAAGTTAACCCTTACCTACCTACATAAATAAAGTTGTCTAGACCGCGAAGTCTCTGCTCGCAATCTTTCGCGAATCGTTCAATGATCTGCCCACTGGATGGAATCGCACCAATCGCCGAGGGTTCATTTGAAAATAGCTTCTTATCGCATGAGGGTTGTCGAGGGGGTCCTAGGCTCCTAGCCCATAACAGCATGTGGTAGACGGAGATATGTGGAAGAACCCCTAAGACTGAACATGACTGAAGTGAATGAATGGCCTGCCTGCGCCTGGAATGCCGGTAAGTATTAGCAGGTCGTCGCAATAATCTTTATAATGGAATGCTAAATTTAGATTTATGAGACTCGCGTCCATGATATGATTGGCTTCATCTTCGATGATATCATTCCATGAGGCCGCCTAGGGAGTTACAAAGATTTCATCCATGTACATACTTCATGAAACGAAATGAGTTCCGAAGTGATGGGATGGTTGTTACGTACAATACTCTATCTACAATGTAACTGCATAATCCAAGCATACGTAACCTATGTTGGTAAAAGTCAATCAACTTCAGACAAACCTAAGTGGTCGGGAAGTCAAGGGGATGGAATGGATGAAAGTAATTTGCTCGCCCGACATACGTCCTGGTCAAGGGGTTACAGCGAGAGGCAGCAATAACGAAGATAATATTGAGCAAATGGAAGGAATTTCCTGTTTCTGGGATGCGCGAAGTAACTTTGGATCGAATCAAAGCGACAGATGCAGCGTTGCAGCAACATCGTATTCCGACGTCCGACCTTCTGTGAGTGAGATCGTGGTGGTCGCGAAGTCAGATTGTGCCACATCGTAACAGTGGGGGGATGTTTCCTCTCTCTCCCTCTTTCTTTGGGATGCGGGGGGTGGGTGTGTGTGTGTGTTGCTCTAAAAATGGAGGCACTGAAGTGTCAGACGGTGTGACTTTTCCTCCGTGTTCGAATATTTCTACGACATCGATCACATCGCCCGAGGAAAGTTGAATGATATATTCGGACCACCTATATCGGGTGACCGGTAGGCTTAATTGCATTTCAGCTGTCCATTGTATCGGCCGCGTAGCTGTGGGAGGCAACTTCGTTTAGACGTCGATGTTTAGCGAGGAGGGGCAATCGGGGTCTTTTAGTATGAAACTCGAGACTTATTAATCGCCCGGTCGTCTGTCCGCACTGAAATGCACCACCCATTTGGCTCGCAAGCTTATGACAAAGCTTATGATTTATTAATGAATTTGGCCCTTTTGTATGCGAATGCGAAGGAGCGGCTGGGGCAATTGGGGGCACAGTAAAACGCAGGTGTTTATCACAGCATCAGGTAAAGCCATCCTTCCACCACACACCATAACGTTATGCACGTATGTATCTGACGCGAGCTGCACTTTCAGTGTTCTCACTTTCCGGGTCTGATCGCCCATGCAGAACATTGTTGCAAGCAGATGGGCTTAGGGCCACGTTGTCTGCGGCCCAGGCAATTACCAAGATGTCAACACTCCAGCTCTTACACACATCGAAGATTGAAGGGGAGAGTGCCATCCAAAGCGAGATTAGTGATGCGAGATGCGAGTGAAAGAAATGCCCACTACGTAATACGACCTGGCAGCCTGGCAATCCCGACACCGGCTGACAATGGGAAAAGGCATACCCGGACCTAAGTAGCTCCAGCTTCCATTTACCTAACAGACCGTTACCTATGTACTGTTGCCCGTTAGTTGTCCATGGGGCCTGTCAAGATACCTAGGTAAGTTTCCGAGTTCCACGGCATCTGCGTATACGTATAACCCAAGTGTCAATAGGTTGGGGGCCTTCATCCACGTATATCTGGATAGCTGAACCAGCTTCCCTGACAACAAGGCCTCTATCGCGTGCTTACACATCTACTTTATGTGTCAGTTATCTCAGCACATGGTTCGATCCTACCGTTATATCATGACAGCCGTATAGGTAGCAGGTAAACAGGGCAGGCAGGGTGAGATCTGCCTTTCCGATTCATGACACAGTTCTCAACATCTTGGAACCGATGAGGAGCCCTTGTCAATTGCATCTCCGACCCGAGCCTCAGTGGGGTTATGCTGTGCTGTGGATTATGTAGGTGATATATGTAGTAGGTAGGTAGCATTTGCAGTATAACTGAACTTCCAAGGTTGGCAGTACATACTTCCAGGTTACTTACATGTGTATGGTTGGTGTATGATGTATGTTGTATGCAGCGTGCTCAACTCTGGATCTGATTCTCAATGCACCAGAGCTGGCATTCATCCTGGCAGACCTGGCAGTGGGTATTGTATGTACATCGTACAATACATACAATCTACCAAACCTAAACTTCAGCTGATGGGACCACTAAACTATATCGGGCCAAAGAGCGGAATCGAAGACCAGGATCCTTGAAGATACAAGGGTCGATGTGTGCTTAGCGGGACGCGGAAACGATTTGAAGCCCACTGTTCCCTGGTGCAAGATCCGCACTCCATGCGCGATGCTCCCAGGCCAGTCGAAGCTAACACTGGAAGACTGGAACCGAGGTACATACTTCTGGGGGGGCTCGGACTTCGTACATTATGTACATACATCAACAGAACAGTCTCAATACAATTGACTAGAATTGGTTATTACTACTAGATATTAGATATTTGATGATGTATTGGATTTCTCTGTCCTCCTTTACATACAACATACATGCAATGTAGCAAGGACATTTGTCCGTTTTTGGAATATTCCACACCTGGCTACCCAATAGCAAGCGAACCTGACATTGTATTGAGTCTGAGCCCTTCAATGTTTTGAAACACTGAACCCAGATGTTCATTCGTTCATTCACCTTCGCCCAATCTCATTCGGCTGGAGAACCGGCGGACTGGCGGAGTATTTCCATTCTGCATCTCATCGGTTTCCGTGGTTGCATGGATCAGATGCGGATTGGCAGCCGAGCGATCATAGCCTCCTCCCTTCCCCTGCTCAATGGGACGTTGACAAGGGGCGATTACTACGAAGTACGAAGCATGTATTCGCACCCTAGCCAGGCAATTACTAGACTACAACATGCCTGACTACCGACTTCCTACCTGGACTGCTGTAGTACTGTCAGGCGCTATGTCAGGCGCTATATCAGGTGCTATGTCAGGTGCTATGCCAGGCAGGCAAATAGGTAGGCAGGTAATCAGCGTCTACGTCGCGAGCAGGCCGAACTAATTAATGTACTGTCACGTAAGAATGGTATGTTATGCAGAGATCAGGTTGAATGGTTCTGTCTGCCACAGGTATATAACCGCATGCACACGTCAGGATACATCTATATATGAAATGGGCAGAAAAGCGCCCTGCCAATGTGGTACATCTATTCTTTTTCTCCTGCCTCATCTACAGTTATATAGCGGTATACAGCGGTATATAGCGGTGCATATGTACGAATGAATGAGGAAGATATCCCGCCACTAGCGTGTCCATACAGCCATGTCAGAATCAATCGATTCCAGCTGGACGCGATTACTTCTGCTCACTTACATAGCTTGTACATGCCTCCTGGGACACGTATGCAAATTAACATTAATAGGTCTCGTCTCGCGATCGACTTCGAGAGATGTGGCCAGGTCGGGCTAGGTCGGGCATAGCTATCTACTGCTCAATCAAGATTCCATCTCTCCATCTCTCCATCTCTCCATCTCTACATCTCTACACCTACATATCTGGCTTAGTCCCTTTTGATACATGTTTAGGGGCTTGTGTCACATCGGTTGCACGGTGTATAGAGGTTGGGGAGGATTCGGGGATTGTAGGGAGCTACACCTAGGCTCTGGTTCTTGCACTGATCTGTAGTCCTCATATACGAGTCCAATGGGAGTATAACACAGCTTTGTCATAAGCAGCAGTAATAAGACCGGGCCATTATAGGTACCTGGGAACATCGAATCCCGGAATCCTGGGTACATTGACGACGTGGAGGGTTGCCAAGGAGAAGCAGGGTTCTAGCCTCTTTCCCTCCCACGATCTGACTAGCCTGGTCAGGTCCGTGGTGGTCTCCCTCTGACAGCGCCCCATTCCTTATTTGACAATAGTCTTGCATGTTCATGGGCATCCCGGAAACACATCCTCCCCATAACCCATAACCTACACACCACTGCTACCACCACGGCTGCTATCTCTACTGCTATTCGTGCCATTCGACTTGGTTACCATCTTGCCCGTTCCCCAGTTCCAACCAGCCGGTGTCCTTCCCGCCTCAGATGAGTGGAAGCCAGATTGCCCTCCGCCTTTGATCTGGTGAAGTATACCTCCCTTGCTCGCATTGATCCTATTCTGCGCTTATCTTGACTTCCCTCCGTGTAGCCCTAAGAATATCCCCCTCCATTCCTTGGAAAGAGCCTTTCTGACAGTCGCCCATGGCAGAAGAGGATTGCAGTACTTAGAAGACCGACTCGCAGTTGTCATTGATCTTACACAGTTCTACTTCGTGTAGGGTAACGACGGCAGAATTCTCGCCTGTTTCGTGCGTAAGGACGGCTTTTAGTGAGTGAGTGAGGGGAGGAAAGAAACAAAACTGCATACAAAAAAACAGGGTTTGTCTTTGATCCAAAAGCTTTCCCCGAAGGTGGTCTAAGTAGGGCGCCAATTGTACATGAATATCTATCAAGGTAGCTCTACCTGCAGCCTGGATTAGCCAGATCTACTACCTGGCTTGCCAACCCGCTCCGCACTAAACACGAGTCCACACCTCCCCCCCTCATCGGACGAGTTAAAAAAAAGTCTCGAACTGCAAGCCTAGCAGTAGCTCCCTTCAGCCCATCGAGCTAAATCTAGGGGGTGACGTGAACTAGCCCTTGCTCTTAGTCTGGGTCATCTCAAAAGCGTATTGAGATTCCCCTTAGTGGGAAAAGCTTCCCCCAGCTAACTAGAGGTCTCAAGCGGCCTCCCCCGGAAGCCTAGCGATCAGCTTAGCTTCAGGAGGGAAAAAGCAGAAAAGGAGAGCATTTCTTGGTATTACACAGACCAGCCCGGGGCCGCTTGCCAGGCTGCCAGGGTTCTCCTGTCGCCCATACCTACTCCATTTATTCACATATAACCCCTAGGCGCCGCCTCCCGGCAAGCCATCTGGGATCGACGTTGTCTCCACCACGCAACCTTACTTACCTTAATTCTCGTGAGCCCAATCGCCCAAGGAATCACGTCTCCATATTGTGACCTTAGAGATTCAACCCTACTTGCTTCCATCAACATATTTGGGGGCCGGTCGCAACGACGTTTAGCTAGTCTCGACATCCCGATGCTCTTGACAACTTCGGACGATACCAAATTCAGACAACCATCCCTACCGACGACAACTTGAACTCTATACGTCAACAACGAAAGCTTTCACGGCATAGAATCAAAAATATAGGCTCTGATATCAAAACTGCCCTGAGCTGAACGCTGTTCAAGCAGCCCGTACCTACTTACACTAAAGAAACTGGAGAGATTTGTTGCGTCAATCATTCACATCTACGCTAACTACACCCACGCGCACGACGAGCTATACGAGGGAAGAACTACTTGCCTCTGGGCTAGTAGTAGGACTCAGTGGCTGGAAAATCAATATTCTTGGGAAAGAGATGAGCATGGAAACTGCCGTGCATAGCTTCTCCTCGCGCAGACCAGCAGCAGGCAGTCTTCCTCACTTTCAGCTCCCTCCTCCTAACCTACCTTTGGACATACATCAAATTCCGAGTAAGATATTACCGTACTTGCATTACACTCCTATCTCCCTGATATGTCCCATCTTGGATTGAAGAGGACTGCTTTTCTTGATTACAGATGTAGTCCTAACCCCTTGTCAAGGGTGAAGAACTAACCCCCATGCTAGGAGTCTCCGGAACTGAAAGTTTAAGCCCACTTTCAGCCGGTATCAATAGTGGAAGCTCGCAAAGCTCACAGGCTAGCATCACTTCATATAACCCGCAGGGCAGCTGGCCTTTACCGGGCGGCGCATCATACACGTATACTTCGATGAATACCCCTGGGCAGTCTGGGCTCATGCAGCCCAACTTTGGTCGGCCCGTATTCTCACCCACAGGCAACGGGTATCAGGGGAGGAACACGCAATCGCCAGCGACGACAGACGGATTAACACAGCAGTATGACAGCATATCGCCCTCGTACCCTTTACCCATGCCACAGGGAAGCTCAAACCATTCAAATCACTACCCTCAGCCATCACACCATCAACATCTGCAAAGTCATGTTCTAAGTTCCCAAGCGCCAGCTTCCCATCCCCCCACGTCGTCTACTGCGGCACCATCAGATAATTACTCGCGAGGGCCTCCAACACCGAACTACATGAACTCTTCGTCTTCAGCAACCCACCAGTCGTATCCGTCGTTTGCCCCACCTCACCCTTCCTCGCAGCAGCCATCGCCAACGACAGGGGCGATGTCGAGGGGGATACCGGCTCTCAGCTCACACCACTCGCAGATGCAAGCACCACCACCCTATCACAATCGACAATACGGCGGCTACCAGGGGCTGCCATCCGTCATGGGAGGTGCAGTGCTTTCGAACATGGCGAACCCGGGGGGGCAGATGACGCTGGTGGGCGGCCCCGGCATGCATTCGATGCCACCGGGCTACGGACACCATCTAGGCCCACATGGGATGCTCCATCACAGTCTACAGCCCCCTCAGCAGGACCGGCCTTTCAAGTGCGACGAGTGCCCCCAGTCGTTCAACCGAAACCACGATTTGAAGAGGCACAAGAAAATACATCTTGCGGTAAAACCGTTCCCCTGCGGACACTGTGAGAAAAGCTTCTCAAGGAAAGATGCTCTCAAGGTATGTTTCTTCTAATTATTCTCGCGTCCCGTTTTTGCAAGGGGTGTTTTTATTCTTGCCTCCAAGGATAGCAAAACAAAGTCCCTCGTCCGTCGGGACTCTACGTACGGGATTATCTAGCTAACGAATTCGAAGCGTCATCGGTTGGTGAAAGGTTGCGGGAACGGACAGGACTCGCAGCATGGAGCGAAGGATAACGACGAAGTCAAGATGGAAATGGATGGGACGACGGCCTCCGGGCGGACCGTGAAGGAGGAGGCTACATGAGAAAGGCGACGGACAATATTCGTGACGCGCAACATCTTCACAAACCCAAGCTCACGTTATCAGAACGGACTCGATCAACACGAACTTGGCAAATGGCTATCCGGATGGATGCATGGATACTTAGTCATGAGTAGAGCCTCTACGGAAGTACATACGGGGTGGCATGTCGGCAATTGCAGTAACAACGACACCTTACGACGGGACAAGGAGTAATGGGAAGGGAAAAGGTTTCGAGCGCCAGGAGTTCATACGGACGGATATTACAAAGGATAGCAAAAGGTTTCCAGTCGCTCGGGATATATCATGGAAAACGATGGGTTTGGGCAAGGTATTCAGGGGTTTTTAGGCGTTGCAAGGAATTTACGAGCGGGTTCAATGGAACGGGACGGTTGGTTGGTTGGGAACCCAAGCGTCGATGCCCCTCGACCCTATGTTCTTTCTTGGATAAAACTTGATTGTTGGCAGCTCTATAGATACTTGGGCCGGGATAAAATTGGGCTGTACTTCTAAGGGATCGGAGTTCGAAGTGCTCAACGCAGTTGTTTGAGCAGAATACGGAATAACAACAGATACGTTTGGTACTACTTCACTAAGCTAAACTGCCCACAAGGTTGATTTCAATCCGTGTTCTCTCGTTGTCCAGGACGTTGTCAAGGTATCAGGCAATATTTTATGGGCGAAGTGTTCTTAAGGAGGTATTGTAACTTTTGATCGTTTGTCTTTCTGTCCAAATCTGGATACTCATTATGACTAGCCCAGTCCTTACACCTAGATAATACTGTAGAAGCTCTTCGTACCATATACAAATTGTTTACTTTCATTTCTTATGTAATACAAAGCTGCAATATCTTGCTGTGAAAACTAAACGTTGCCTTCAAATAGATGAGCTCTAAATGAATTGCTGGGCAGCTAGACAAATCAGAAGTGTTTTCAACACACACACGGGTCTAAATTTATATATAGTGTCAGGATATGCACACTGCTTCGTAATAACCTTAGCAGCAGTGCCTACATCCTCCGTAAGCATGGGCGTTTTTAACGAGTTTCAACTTCTTGTGGTACACACAGAATATTGATAAGAGGAAAGTACTCATACTGGTGACCCCCTATCTAAGAGCCCAGCTAAACAGCTAAATTTCATCGCTATGAAACTGGACGCTGCTCATAATCAAAGTGGGAACACCGTATTTGCTGTCTGTTAAGGTATTCATTAAGGGATTGGATGATTAAATAGCATCGTGAACGATGTTCTGGGTCTCACATGCAGATCTGCTACTATGGTAGGTACAGGGTTTTTACTTATGAGATCCATGACGCTTGAATGTATTTGACTCTATAGGACTCCGTGCGAAAAGCTACGTACGTTCTGGTGCGATTATGGTGCGGGCTGAGCTATAAATTATTCCGCGTCAGGGATATCGTCCCCTACATGATGATATGACATCGAGAGTTGATTAGCATTGCTTGGAT
This sequence comes from Diatrype stigma, assembly GCA_022225965.2. Lineage (NCBI taxonomy): Eukaryota > Fungi > Ascomycota > Sordariomycetes > Xylariales > Diatrypaceae > Diatrype > Diatrype stigma. Next base: position 88,420 of record JAKJXP020000134.1, on the reverse strand, counting down.
GTACTGGATGAAGAGCTCTACATCCGCCACCAAGTTCGCCCACTTCTATTGTCTCTTTTGTCAGGGTAAGAGCCCCCACAAGCTGACGGGGTGAAACTCAATAATTCGTGCTGACCATTGGCATGCTTGAACAGAAGGAGCTTTAACCGGGGTCAAAGAGGCAATGACAAGCGAGTTTGCTACCACGAGGTCCTCTAGGAGGGTTCTACACATCTTCACCCTTACTACTTACACCTGAACTCGAGAAAGCTCAATATGCTCCTGACCTATGTAACCTTGCTCTACATGTCTATATTCAGAGACCTAGACCATAACCGACAGCGCCAGCTGGCCAGGCCTGGTCAGCTCACCATCATCATGAGGAAGACGGCAGACGAGAGAAGGGAAAGGGCTGCGCATGTTTTGGAGGCCTTCCATACGGGCATCGAATAGGCAACAGTGTTTCGTAGTAGCGAAAGATGCCGCGAGGTCAGCTTCTTTGAACTATTGCACAAAACATATGCTAGAACTCAAAGAGATAAGTACTGATTAGCCCCAAGTGGGTGAAGCCCGAGTTGCTTTTACGGTTCGGCACCGAACCAAATTGCAGCAGTAATCTGGACTGGCCAGATAGACCGCGATCGACTGAGATGTGGGGTACCACGATATCTTTATTACAGTCTTCATCCTCCTTTCTAGTGTAGTTATAATTTTCAGGTCGCCCCTTTCAGTCTAGAACTGTGTCGAGATGTTCACTATCAATTGCCCACTATATGACCACACCAAGGCCGGGGGAGGGGGCGATAGAGGATGCCCTGTTCGCCCGTCAATGGAGACGCAGCCGAGTGGCAGTCGATCTAGGGCGTTCTGAAGAGCAACTGGATCAGCGCTTCTAGGGTTGCAATGAAGCGGGATGGCGACAATATGGCCGCCCCCCTTTCCGGTTCTGAATCGCTACTGCGACGCTGGCAGGTGGCCGCCACAAGATTCCGCACCCACCCTTCTAAGCAAGCCACGCAAAGACTACAAAACACAGCGAAGAGCCTGAATAACTGGTCGAATTCGAACACCGAGGGCGTGTATGTGTGCGTGCTAGGGTTAGGGTTGCGCGTGCGCGTGAGGCTGAGATAGCGCCCCCCTTTTGAGGTCAGGGTACGATGCCCGAAGAGCTTGATTCGCCACCCAGCGTCTGGGCAGCTGGGCTGAAGCGCCATTGAAGCCGGGGTTGTAGTCCGGACCTTGTCCCCGTTCTACCCTCCCCTCTTTTGTCTCCATCATCCCGCTTATACCCCAAGCCAGAAGGAGGTCGAAGCGATGGGGTGGATAAGCTGAACCAAACAGGTACATACCACGTCGGCTGGACGGGTTACTACGTAGTTTGCATACCTCCGTCGGTTCTGCGCGGCTCAAGCAGAGAGGATCACAGTTCGCTGGGAGAAAAGCAAAGAAAAGGATTGGCATCCGAGCTGGCCAATCATCCCGCGCATGCGCTCTTTCATCCCCAGCTGATCAATTATTGCGCTGCGAAACATAGCTGCCCCTCATGGAAAGCAAGTTCGAACCGGCCTCAGGTATTCGCTCATTTGAGCTCGTCCACTTCGATGAGGCTGGGAACATATTGCGAAGGCTGGTATATGATACCAATGTCATTATCAGAATCCTACGTGCTTGGCCATCCGAGAATGCCAAGGGTGGAGGACTAGCTTAGCTGCGGCCGACGACTCTCAGCTTATAACTCGTTGTGGGGTGCGCGAATAGTTGCTGTGGTAAAGTGTCACAATCGACGTGAGTTCCCATTAACCGCGAGGTACCGTCGCACAGAGCCAAATAATAGTAGACATATTAAGAAGTGATACGACGCCCGCTGCTGCTGCTGCACAGTAAGCATGATAAGTCGCGCGGCTATTAATGGGTGATCCTTCACTTTCGCGCTTTCGAACCCCCTGGTAACCGTAAATCGGCGATGGCACTCCTCTTCGTGTAACAGCAACACTTCACTGCGTAAGCGATCGAAAGCTGACTCTTACTATCTTCTGTCAGAACCACCTTCCTTGAGATTACATTCATATCAGGCATTGAAAATGCACAAAGGACTGTCACTAGGTCCACTTTGGCGATAGATGATAGAGCTCAGATACGGCAGTGTCCGTCGTCTTCGCATACCTAAGTTCACACCTACTTACTACAATCACGAATACGGAATCTTGCCTAACGCATTCTTCGCTGCATGAGTGCCCATGCATTCAAGTAACACACACCACTTGTTATGAATCTCTTGCGTAGATTAGCAGTACAATATACCGAGAGCCGATAAGAAAGCTGAAGCTTCCTCTAGAATACTGGAATAATTATGTAGCTACTTGCCATTGTCTATCTGGTGATGAAGTGCTCAATAATCCATGACAGTAGCTCATAAGCATACGCCACCAGTTCCAAGCTGAGAAATCCAAGACACAGCAAGCAGGCCTTCCCCTTTCCGAGTCCACCCTGGGATAAAAGCTGGGTCAATGCCAATACTAGATCAGCCGTATTCAATAGCCTATGCGTCGATCTAAGCATCAATTCTGCTTGTTGCATCATGCCTCACAAGCCGGTTACGAGCATCTTCTGTGATATGAAGCCTGGTTGTCGTGGTGATACGACCTCCTATAATTACTTTGCGTATCACGGTGAGCACTTATCATTAGAGACATGTGTCCCATGTCATGTTTACAGCCCTAGGATCTCTATGTCAGTGCGAGAAAACCCAATTAAGCTGAATGACAAAATCGAAGAACAAACATAGTTTATCTTTCTCAGTAACTCATACCTAGCACAAAGATCTTGGGGACACCAACGGGGCATTTATCCCGAATGAGTTCGTGACGCGACGCCCCCATCTCCCAGTCGCCAAAAATGTCGTTCAATTAGGCTCGGGTGTCCCACTTCACACTCCCCTGCCCGCAGCGCAAAGGGCATCCCGGCCGCTCGGCTGTCTCGGTAGCGTAGGTTAGTGTAGCACCGCCGTGATGGCTTGCCGTTGTCACCCCCTCTTAGCCCCGCGCTGTGGCATCCTCCTGATGCTGCTGCGGCCGCGACTCTTCTTGCACCCACAATAATCGGAGGTAAATATATATGAGTTCAGGGGGCCGTTGCTGAGTTGAATACCACAGCGCACTACCGAATTGAGTTCACCACCGATGGCTGTGTAATTCATTATCTAGTAAAAGGGGGCTCACTTATCAAACCATGGAACCCTAGGTATTTCGTAGCTAGAGCATTCATAACTTGTTTGACATTCCTCAATATGCAAGATTCCCCCACCCGCCGCTGTATGTCCCTAGTAGTTATACAAGCAGCAGTGACACTTCCCCCTTTGCCTCCTAGGTACTGGTTGTCGTGACTAAATTCCCGGTAAGCCAGCAGCGTAGGGGAGGGACCGCAGCCATCTCGGCGACACAAGGGAGGTAACCGCGACAGCCTTGATCCCGGCTCCGACTTTTGAGTACTACGGGAAGGGAATGGGGGCAGAGGGCATAGTCGGAGAAAAAAGGTGCGTGTGCGAAGATGGGGTTTACCTTAGCGGCGGTGGAGGCATGCATCAAGATGCAAAGATACCGGCTGGACCAGCGCCTGCTGCTATGTATCTGCTATCCCGGTTCTTGGCCACTGCCTTGGGGTGCATGCGTCGCCTCCTTGAACGCCAAGGTGATGCTCGTCGCCGCCGTCATGCTGTGCTCCCGTGGGCGTTGGGAGGACTCGATGCGGTGCCCCGGTAAAGAGTGGCTGTAGTACGGCTACTTTGCGTTAGCTGTGTAACGGTCTGCCATTTCACGAAGTGGCCTGGTTGGTTTCCCTGGGTAGTGATGCTATGGCCCAGTGTGTCAGGATGTTCAGCAATATATCCAGTATCTATTTCTTTATACACAGCTTCATGTAAAGTACCGACTGACACTGAACCATGCGAGTGTTTGTCTTGGTATATTGTCCATATGAAGACTCTACAATGTCTAGTATGTAGTATGGGTAGTATTAAGGATTAGGACCTGAGGCTACGAGAAAATCAGGACACAGGACACACGTAGGGCATCACTCCAACGTCTGGCTAAAGTGGGATTGTAGCCTTACAAGCCATATAGGGGGGCGTTTGGATAGGGGTCAGAATACTGTTTATAAGGGTGATAAGAAGGTTCTGTCTGTCTGTGGCCATTCGAAATAGCCCTCTATCTTACACAGACAGACAACCCATGTCATAGTGAATAGTAGCCTAGTTATTGAATGTTCCTGGTCCAGCACTAATCTGCGTATTCCATCGAAGCTAAATCCCCAGAAACTCTTAGATGAGGAAGCCAGTCACCTGGTCTCGACATAAACAAAGTCGATGCTACCATCACCATTATAGTCATACAGCTTTTTGTTCGGGAACACAGTCGTAGAAGCCTGTTGCGTCACAGTCTGGAAGATCGAAGCACCAGACGCAATATAAGCCCAACAACGTAACCCATGTCTGGATGAAGGCCATTTGGGCAATCACACTTGATGAAGATGGGACCAAAGCCTAGGTACCATAGGCCTTGATCCGTTTTCGAAACTGCGGAGGACGTAAGGTGGTTAAGCCGGAATAGGATGGTTTACGTACTCAATAAACTAGCAGAATCCAGTCACTACTCACTCAAATTGTCATCCCAACTCCAAGCCCTCCAATTTCAAACAGGGCCTAGCTTGGGGTTAGTGATTGCCAGTCAGGTTGGAGAGTCATGCCGAGGATAGGAGACACAAGGTACGTAAGGAACCCCATATAAGAGATCTTCAATGTTTGATCCATTCTAAGATTCAGGGGCTAGGTGGTATATTTAGTTACTACCTATCTCATAAGGAAACAGGCTAGATTTACTTTGTCCGGCATACATCTAGCAACTATTTTCATTTTCAACGACTAGGATGAAGGACGCTGATACTCAACCATCATCATATGCTTCAAAGTAGGTAATAGACCAGAAGAGACATCCACTGTATTACAATGAGCGTCCTGTAAATTGAAAAAAGACCAATATTCCAATACAATCCGGCCCTATACAAAAGCGACATATCTAACATATCACCCAGAAACACCATGTCTTCAGACCTACACGGTCGGCTTCTGGCATGCCACGACGATGCACTTCCAAGTCAGGTCCCACCCCTGATTGTTATGTTTCTCCTTGAGGTGCTTCACGATATGAGTGTCGAGTACGTACTTGGCCCTCTCCTTGCTCTCTTCGCTCCACATCATGTTCATCATCCACTGCTTCATCATGTCGAAGCTCCTGAGATAATGCTCGGCGCTTTCGATGTGGTGCGTGAAGGTAACAGTCTTGGTCTCGATATCCACGAATCCGTGGTCTCTCAGCTCTCTCTCGAGGCCCTCGCTCTCCGTGAACTGTACCTGCCCGTGTGGTGCCATCGGCAGCGGGTTCGGCATTGGGGCATCGAAGGGCAGCGCGTCGAAGCAGGACCTCATGTCTGGCGCCCACGCTTCGTTGTCCTTGTGCCAGACAGTGAAGCCGAACGTTCCGCCCGGTTGTAGGATCCTCATGGTGTCTAGCCACATGGTGAGTAAATCTAGCACGACTCATGGGTGATACAAGCTCGCCTACCTCGCAGCGCTGCCTGCGGATTCGGGATCAGATGCATAGCAAAGTTAATGGTGATATGCGAGAACGACGCATCCGGGAGCTTCGAATCCTACGAATAGGTGAGATTTCCTTGTTTATGATATCGGAGCTTGCTGCGGTGCGACATACCTGGGCATCGAGAACAGCGGTCTTGATATTGGACCAGCCCTCCAGAGCGATCCTACGCTTGAAGGTTTCCACGGGGTTGGCATTGAAGTCCGCGCAGAGAACCTCGCTCTTTGCGAGCACCTTGCTGTTGACTCGGTCTTGTAGCTCAGCTGCGACGGGGCCGATCCCGCAGGCGTGATCTAGTAGCGAGAAGGGTGCTGTAGTTGAATCATCGAGACCTATGCCGGCGAGCATGTTTTTGGCCGGTAACCGCATGATCCGATCAATGTCGGCGATGAGCTCTTCGAGACGTTGGTCATCGTTACCGTCACTGGCGCTGCTGAAGAGACTCTGGAGCTCCTTTTGGTTGATGCTCGTCATTTTGGATCTGGTATGCAGGTAGGTAGCAGAAATTTGTATGATATAATGAAGTAAATACTGAGAGATGTCTAGCTATGTGGTTTTCAATCCCAACTTCCATAAAACGGCTGGTTTTGGCAGCCTTATATGCTTGGGCGAGCTGATGGCGAAGTCTCCGGAAAGTCTCCGGAAGTGTCACCTTGATGGCACTCTTATACCAATTTCGGCAAGGAGGACAAGGAAGAAGGTCATCTGCTCTAATCTTCATCCAGTACTGTCTATCACTCGCTCATAGGTCGAACATGTTATAAGCATCCTAGTACAATATCCTCTGATAGAAGTCTAGTGGTTGGCCGTCTGCCCTTGTACCTGCTTGATTCTGGCCAAGCCCTCTCGCTGCTGCATACTTCCGGTAACATTCAGGAGATAAATGGTAATTCGGTTAGGAAACAGACATATTGTCATACAGACGGAATAAGCCCCTATCTCTAGTTTGGGGGGCGGAAGCGCTCTATATTGTATCTAATACGTGCCAAGCCGCTATATGCTGATCACTGCATTATGTAATCCAAACTCTCCTATCCAGCCCCTATAATGGCCACACCTCCAGCAAGGGCTTAAAGGCGGTAGGGTCTCGGCTAACTCAGAAACTGCGTTCGTGATACCTTCCCCTGGCGATTTATATGTTCCTTCGAAGTTGAGTGACCGAATCAATGGACCCATTCGGTCTGTTAGTTGTGGATTGGTTTAGTGACTCATTCCAGACACCGGTCGTTCTCAATGGCATGGAATATTCACTGCATGAGTCTTCAGCTCCAAATTGGTGACCGGTTTCGAATATAAGTACAAAGCCGCTGGAATGAGCTTTGCTAGGATTTTACCACACGGCGTCATACCTTATTGGAATTCGGCGAGTCACAGCACGCGTTGATTCACAATTCACTTCATCGTACTCTTTCGCCATCCACCCATTTCCTCTTATATCACACCGTCAGCAATGCATTACTTACCTGTCCAAGTTACAGCAGTCGCGTTAAATGCCCTATCACAGATTGCAGCATTCCTCAAGAGCTGTTTGTTGTATATCATCACTTCTAGTAGTGCGCTGAATGAATGGGTTACGAACACCACATATAAAGAGACTTCAAATGTAGCATACCGCGTTCCAATGTATGTTTGTGCCTACTAACATCTTCTGTATGATTCACAATATATATATATAAGTTTTGCTGGTCTATCTCATGACTGTAGGCGTTACACCAGACCTTCCTTCGGGAATTCCAATATATATGCCTGATTGGGTCACAAGCCATCACTAGGACGGCTACACAAAGTTCAATATATATAAAGGGGCAGTATCGCTCCTCCATATATCCCACCTGGTACTGCACATGAATTTTCATACGACCCCTTTCCACGTAGAAGTCGAACCCCCTGCGACTCATTCTATAGAATATTATACCAGCGGTCCATCAGCCAATACACTTAGACAGCCCTCCATCGCAGAATCCTCGATATGCCGAGCACAAATCGACTCACAATCCGGGAGGAGAACCTGCGCAGGAACCAAAACGAAGGACTTCTGCACTACCTCGAGGTCCAGTACCCGGGGACGACGGCGGCCTCATGGAAGTTTGGGAAGATCACAAAGGTAGACAGACACAATGTGCGATTTCCCTGGTACTTCGCGGCATCCTCCGAGGACTACGTGATCTTCAGCATCGATATTCTCCTTGAGAATAACCGCATCAGAGCCCGCGAAGTAATCCGTGAGGTCTGGGACCACTACCGCGGCAGCCTCGCCAGCTTGAACTCTGTGGGGTATTGGTACGTTACGAATACCGAAGTTCGATCGGCCATGACCAATGCCTCTTACGTCCTGAGACGGACCCAGCAAGTATTGAATGTCTGGAACTCTATAGTTGTGGGTAGCTCGGGGTGGGCTGAGCTTGGTGAGTTCATCTTACTGCACAGTATCTTCTTCTTCTCCCTTTTCTCTTTTCTCTTTGACCTTTTCTTCATCTTCTGTAAGTGGTATTCCAGTCGAGAAGACTTAGTGTTAGCGACTTGATACTGGTGGAGATATTTCAGCCACCCTGTCATTAACACCAGTAAGAATCTTACTGGAAGTTACCGTGCACTGATACTTGGCCAAAAATTCCAGAAACGAACAATGTTTTCATCATCGGTCTCAGGAAAATGCTCGAAGAAAATGCGGACGAGACCGGCAACGCCGTTATTGTTAGGGTCGATTTCTTTTGGGAGCCTAAAAACACGGAAGTTCACTCGAACGATACAGAGGATTACGGACTCTACATGAAAATCCATCTTGGTCGTTAGGAGCTGAGCAGCAGATAGCATTTCCGGTGACCTTCACCCACCCTGGCGGATGTGCATCACTCAAAACACATGTGTCGGGGTAACGTTACCCTTCGGCTTTTAGGTTATGGGAATTGGTACGGTGTCAAGAATGGCTTGATATTATGACATAATTTCGACTGGTGATTTTGTTTCGGGTTCATTTCGTTATATATATTTATATATTTATTCTTCCTTTATAAGTATTCCGTACATGGCCGCAAGAAAGGGGGGCAACCATTTTTGGATATTACACGATATTTGGTACTCCCTTGTACCTATAGTCTTCAGTGGTCTCATTATATACACGTATATAGCGTGTTATGATCATGTTCCTGTAGGCAGACGGCCTCTATTCCCACAAGTGAGTCGCTTCAGTACCTACACATCATGATCTTACTCTCATACCTATTAGTAGGCGATATGGAAGTTATGTTCGTGCTAGGTATTACTGAATCATAGGCTAGCCGCATACCGTTAAACGCTATGCACCTTCCTAGCTCTATAGTTGCAGCGGCGCTCATAACCCGGAACACTCTCTAACCAAACTCTATCGCAATGTGATTTTGGCCCTTATCCATCTAAGAAAAGGGGTGGGATTACTTAAAACACAACGATATGAATTTGTCTTTGTTATTATAAAGTAAAATATAAAAGCTTAGCTTTATGGTATTGTTATATTATATATTATTTATTACAAGTATAAAGCAAAAAGTAATTATAAGAAAAAAACTAATAATATAAATTTAAAGAAATTTAAATAAGTAAAATACTAAAAGGCGATTGCTTAAGTATAAGTAATGCCATTAAAACATTAATTACGCAATATAATCCCTTAAACGCCTTCGAAAAACGAAGCCGTTTTTAGCATTTTTTTTATATTAAGTTTGGAAATTAACTAGTATTATTCCATTTAAATATACGATACTTTTCGAAATATAAGAACTTTTAATTTGCTATTTTACGCCGTTACGGTATATCATATCGAAATAAAGGTTATAGCCGATTAACGATTATTTATATAACCGCTTTAATTTCATTAATATAGGTCCAATCCTATTTGCCGTACGAATTACTTATATTTTTCCGCTTAAAGGGCCTTCGTAAGGCCGTTTGCGATTATATCGTCCGTCTTAATATAAAACAATCGGAAAACACCCTTTTCGATTTTGTTAATAATCCATTTATATCGGGCATTTACGTATTGCGTTTTTATTATATTTAACGAATTTAACGTTATTGCTATTGCGTTTTTCAAATCCGTAAATATAATATAAAGCTTTTATTAGGAATAATTTAATTCGATTAATATAAAGTTAATTTAAATGCCATTTATTTCGATAAAAATAAAATTAATAAATTCCGTTTTAATATTGTTAAATATAATTATCGATTATTTTTTCGTTTTTTAATATATCGGCTTTCCGGCGAATAGAATTATATGGATACCGATAAAAAAACGGGATTCCAAATTATCGTAAAAAATAACGTTAATAAAAATCCTTATTATTAAATCCGTAATTTTATAATTACCTTTTAAAGTTATTTCGAATTTTACCGTTATATTAAAATAATGCCAAAAATAATTCAATAAGTTTCGATAAACCTTTTTCGGTTTCGAATTCGATTTATATAGCTTATTTATTATAAAGAAAATATTTAAGCAACTATTTATTAAAAAATAATTAAGTAAACCTATTTTTTTAATATATTGCCGTTATTTAAATAAAAAAGGGGGATTTAAGTAACGGGAATTACCAATTCGGGCCGTTAAAGGGTTTTAGTTATTTTCTTTAATTGCTTTTCGTATTTATTAATTATTTTCCGAATATAATTTTCCTAAATAAGGAAAACTTTTTATAAGCGCTTATTACGTTTAATAACGTATTTAAAGAACTTTATAATTTCCTTTAAGTCCTTTAATTAAAAAAACGCTTATAATTTATTCCGAATTCGGTAATATTCGATAATTATTTTGTTTATAACGAGAATATTATTAATATATATCAAAAAAAGCTTTCTTATTGTTTCGTATTTAAATAAATATAGGTTTTATATTATCGGCTTAAATCCGATTTTTTTTAAAACCTTCGTAAAGATACGGTATTATTAAATAAAGGCTTTTTATAAACCGTATAACGTTTATTTAAGTTTTTAAATCTTATTCGTTCCGTTATTGTATCTTTTCGATTAATAAACGTATATATTATAATCTTTAAAAGGAGTAGCATTAAAAAAAGCTATTTTTATATCGTAGAATTAACTTTTTAAGTTAAAAATAGCCATAAAGGTAAAGAAAATTCTAATGGATATAACGTCGGCAATAGCCGAATATATATTTTGTATTGCATAATTATTCTTTGCTTCGAAATTCCCATAAATTACCAGTCGGATTCGGTTTCGAATTTACTTATTATTAACGTTAAATCGTTAATCCGTTATTTACTTTAACGATAAGGCCTTAGTTTTAAAGAAAAAAGGAATTAAGTTAAATATATTGCTTTTTATTAAATTATTATATTATATTTTAAAAGCCGGTTGTTATTGCTTTTAAAAAATAAGGTCTTTTTTTGCTTTTTTCATTGTTTTAACGAATTTCGGTATTATTATTTTTTTTTATTTTTAATATAAATAAGGCGTATTCCGTTAATACCCGGATGAATTTATTACGGGTCTTATAAAAAGATTCTTTTTTTATTCGTATAAAGGGCGAATAAAGTATTAAAAAAAAGGCTTCGGCGGCATCGATTTGAAACGCGTATTAAAAAGGATTTTGTAATTTATTTTTTTTTATTTTTATTACGGGCAAACTTTCGAATAATGGGTTTTTTTTATGAATTATTTATCGTAATCGAATTTAAGGCGGAATTTAATACTTTATTACCGAAAGGATATTTTTTCTTAAGGTTTTCGATTGTTTTTTCGAAATACTTTTTTTTCGGAATTATCGGATTTTTTTATTCCTAGGCTTAAAGGAATTATTCGGTATAATCGGAAATATAATCTTCGTTATTTTAATATTCTTTATTTTAAATATAATTATTATTTTGTTTTTATTAATTTTTTTTATCCTGTTATTTTTTTTTAGCAATTATTATTTCGAAATAAGAAATTCGGGCGGCGAATAAAGCTATTTGTTACCTTTTTTATATTCGGAATCGTTTTCGTTATGCTTTTTTAAAGGGGTTTTAATGCGTTATTAAAAGGTTATAACTTTCGTTTCGGTATGTTTTCGTTTCGCAATAGGGTTTTCCGTTATGCTTAAATTGTATTGTATTATCGTTTCCGGTTAAGGTATTTCATTTTTGGATTCCGGATTAACGAATTCGATAACGTATTATATATTTTTATTAGTATTAGCCCTTTTATTTAGTATTTTTTTAATAAAGCGTATATTACGGATATAAATAATAATATATTTATTCGAAACGTAAACCTTATAAATCTTCGCTTTAATATTGACGTATTTAATTAAGTGTTAGTAGGTACGTACGTATAATTAAAGAAAGTAAATAACAATTAGGTAAGACGGTTATGTATTAAAGTGTTTAAAGTAAAAAGAAGTCTATTTAAGGAATTGCTGGCGAAAGCCTGCAGTTATATAGGACTAGCTTGCTTATATAATGGCAACGCGTATTAGCGCGTTGGAATATAACCATTATTTATTTTGTTTTTTTTTGCGATTTAATCGCGAATTATGCCGTCGATTTAATTATATAACGTTTTATTTTTTGAATTATTATTTTTTCTTTATTCATTTTTTTAATTTTATATTAACTTCGTTGCGATTAATTAACGACTTTATCGATTTATTAAGGAACGCTTTCGTTATGGCGTTAATTGGGTTGCAGTTATTATGGATTTATCGGATTTTATTTATTTCCTTGTTTTTATATAATTAACGAAGGGTTATGAAATTAATTATTAGTCGTTTTTCGTTAGTGCTTCTTATTTGTATTAGGTATTGATATAAAAAAAAGGAATCCGTATAAAGAACGAACGGGGCGCGGAAAAAAGTTAAACGTTTTAGGATCGTATTAATGATATAATGGATAACGTATTTAACGTTAAAGCCTTATATTATGCCATAAATTTCGTTAGCGAAAACGTTCCGAATTATTTTTTTGCATTTAGTAAACGATTAATGGATAATATTGCTAACGACGGTAAATTTATTAGCTTAGGACGTAAATTTTTCGTTTTTAAATACGATAACGTATTCGATTTATAAGTTTAAGTCCTTATTATTTGCAAAGGATCCATCGACGAAAACATATAATCGAAAATTTTAAGGGTTTAATTAAATATAATTAAATTCGCGGTTCTTATTATTTATTTATTATTAAATCCGGGCGTTTAATAATTTAATTTCTTTAAGGCCAGGTTTCGTATATTGAATAGCCGTAAAATAATTAAAGGCTGCTTCGAATTGGTAAATAAAAGAAATATAGGCTTTTCGGGCTTTTTGTTCGATATATTTTTTAGGCATATCCGATATTTTGGAATTAAATAGTATTAGCTTTTTAATTTGTTTCTTTTGGATCGTTAAAAGGCCGTTTTCTTTTAAATAAACGATTAGGCGTAAACCGTTAAAATTTTCGGTGGCCCCGTTTTTTAGGATTTTCTGCGAATGCGTTTTAATATTGGCTTTAATTAATGCTTTATTTTTTCTTTTTATAAAATCCATTATGTTAATATTAAGAATGTCGTTAATTTGAAGGCCTATTATGCCGAATAATTATTCGATGCGAATTATTAATAAACATAAATCGAATAGCAAAAGATTTATATATAACTTTTGTTAATAATAGCGAAAATAAGTTTTAAATTAATATGTATCCGATTTAACCAATTTATATAGCGGCTTTATAATACGTAATATCGTTTTTTCGGAATATTTATTTTTTAATTCCGATAATAGTCGTATAAAAATGGTGCGTTTTATGGGCGTTTTTAATTGGATATAGGTTACCGTAATGTTTCGAATTATAACCTTTATACTTTGGTATCGTAATATAAGTATTAAGGTTATAATTAATCGTTAATTTGTTTTTTAAATAATAAGAATATACGTTATAATAAAGTTTTTGTCGGGATTTTTATATTTTTGGACGACCAATCGGGATTTTTCGTAAGGGCCTGGTATATTTTTTTTTTTAATTTCGCGAATCATTCGGAACTTAAAAATGGTAGCTTTTTAATAAATGGCTTTATTATAAGTAATCGGTTATAATATATTATTTTCGAATAAAGCATTAAGTTTTTTTATGTCCGAAATTTCGTATGGTTTATTAAGGGCTATAATTTTATTTTTTATTCGTAGCTTAATTATTAAGGCGCGGTTATGTTTTTTTTTTTTGCGTTAAAATACGTTGCGTTAAAAAATAATATATTAAGGTTTTTTTTCGGAATAATGTCGTAATTCGTTAAATTAAAGCTTGGTTTTGGTTTGGATAGTTCGATTTTTAGGTTTTAAAGCGGCTTTGCGTTATTTTTGGGTTACATATATGGCTTAATATGCGAATTCCTAAACGTAAAGGTTTTTCCGGATATATTCGAAACGACTGTAACGTTTTTGTTAATAACGGCAATAACTTTGTATGGATCTTATTATTTATTTTTTTTGCGGTATATAAGTATTTCGTTACCGAAAGGTAATAATATGAATAACGTTTTTTGGATATTAGGGCCGTTTTTAATATTTAATGCGTTCCGAATTAAACGCTGGGCTTTAATTTTTTTAATTTCGGCTATTACTTTTTAGGCTGCGATTGTTTTTTGGATTTGAAACGGCGTAAACGGCAAATCCATATTGATTTTCGGATAGGCCTTAAAAATTAATAAAGTAAGTACGAAACTATTTGGATTTGCTATATTATTAATAGCTTTAACGGCTATTTATAAGCGGAATGCGTATGGGCTTTATATTTCTTTAAAAATAATTTTATACGTTTATCGGATAAGTCCGTAATATTTTTTAATTTTGCCAATAAACCAATAAGCTTTTATTAAAACTTATTTATACGTAATACCGATAAATTAAGTTTTATTTCGGAATTCGGTATTATCGAAATTAATACCGGCGTTATGGATAAAAACATTAAAGGATTTTAGGTAAATGTCGATTTAATAAAACTTAAGGGTTTTTTAGGTTTTTTTTATTAATATACCAATTATAAATCGTATTATTTAAAAACTTATAGCCGTATCGATAATATAAAAAACGAAACGTTTATCGAAATATATAACATTAACGATAACCTCGTAATTAAAATTTAAGTCCGGATTTTTTAAGGTAAACTTAAATCGTTAAGGGGCTTTTTTTTAACTTAATAATAATAATAGAACTTATTAATTTTCTTAATATTCTTTGGGTTAATATCGTATTTTATTTTTTCCAATAGGTTTTAAAGCTTGGCAACGAAAAAATAGCCAAAGCGAATATATAAACGGCGCAGCTTTATTTCCGTAAGAAAAATTGCATTATTAAAATAAAATTATAAATGTTTTTATTTTCGATTAATAAGAACCGTAATATTATTTTTATAAATTAATTAATTAATAACATTATTAAGGTATACGCCAAATTGGTTTATATTTTTAAATAATAATAAAAACGAAATATCGGTTTTTATTATATAGAAATTAATTTATTTAAAAGATATGTCGACGGTAATTATTCCGAATAATTTCATAAATAATTCGTTTTTAAAGCGAATGTTAGCTTTTTCGGCGCAATTCTTATTAAGTAACATAAAGCGGTCGGAAAATTCTTTAATTAAGGCAAAATATTGGCCTTTACTAGTAATCAAAATTCGTATTATATTTATATTTGGCATAATTTCTTAGAAAATATGCTTTGCGTATCGGTTAAAAATAAAGATAATATCGAATTTAGGTTACTTAATAAAAAAAAACGTAGCTATGCGATAATAAAAGGCTTAATCGAAAAGGCATATGGCGGTTATTTATTGGTTATCGTTAAATTTATGGTCCGAAAAAATATTATTATATTCCTTATTAAACTTTAATTTCGTATTATTAATTTTTTCGTATTCGGCTAAAAAGGTAACATAATTATTTTTTTGGCCTTTTTTACGGTTCCTTTATTAAATACGAACGTTTTTTTGCTTTTTCTCGGTATGCTTAATAAATTAATAACCTTTTTTTTTATATATTTAATATTTACGTTTTTATATACGGATTAAGCGTTTGTTATTATTATATCGGCTTTTTCGATTATTGCGATAATATTTGCGGTCGACGTAATATTAGCTAGGTTTTTTATTGTCGTCGTTATTATTATTTTTATTAATTAAATATTGCCGCAATATATTCTTAAGATTTTTATAAATGCCGATAAATATACGGAACTTATTAATTATATCCTTAAATCTAATAAAAGGTTCGAAAAAGACGTATTAAAATTAAGATACGTTACAGCATATACGATAAATTGCGGCAATAAATTATTATTTCCTTTTAAAATCGGGTTTTAATGCTTTTTGATATAAAGAAAGTTTATCGAATATGATTTAAAACATTTTTAAATTTAATTTATTTTAATTATTTTTATTAGCCTTAATTTCGAAAAAAATAATCGAAATTTAATTAAGATAATATTAAACCTTATTTTATTCCGTATTAAAATAACGTTCCATAACGAAATATATATCGGTAAAATATTAATAACGGAATATATTATATAAAAAATAAATAACAATTCGTTTTAATAAAATAATTAAAAATACGGCATAAAATTGGATTTAACGGATATCCGTAATGTAATAAATATTTAAAAGAAATCTAAACTTATTTTCGAAAATGTTATATATTTTTCTTATATAGTTGTTTTTTTTATTTTAGGCCTTTTTGAAATATCCGATAATGGTTAATGGATATATTTTATTTTAAATTCGTGCCGGCGGAATGTTATAATATGTTAATTAAATTTAATTATCGATCGATATGGAAATTAATTTTGGCGTAAGCGATAATGCTATCGGAAAAAAGGAACCGGAGCTTTTTGGTGGTTCTAGGAAACTTAAAAAACCGGATGGCCCTTATTTTCCGTTTAGGCGTCCGGAAGGGGGATTTGGTTATTGGTCGGATAAGAATTTAATTTGGGATTATTTTAAAAAGGGCATAGTTTTTTTAATTAAATCGTTCGCTTTAACCGTTAAATACGGCGATATATACGGATTTTTTTACTTTAATATATAAAAGGCTTATAAATTATATGCCGTATTATAATTTATATATAAATAATTAAAATACGGGAAAAATCCTATTAAAAAATATTTTGGTTAAATTAAGTATTTCGGAAATAATTAGCTATAATATTTTTAAAGCGGTAAAAGCGGTTATTATTGGTTAAAATAAAAATTAAGGCGAAAATCGACGCATAAATTTGGGCGTTAGTTAATACGAAAATTAAAGCGTTGGTTCGAATGGTTAAAGTTTTTTTTAAACCCAATTAATAATTCTTAAAGGCCTTGGATACCGAAAGCTTTAAAAGGGGGCTATTGGCTCGAATCGAATTAAAATTGGATCTAAAATATAAGGCGGCGCGATAAAAGCGGATTATGAAATAAGGAAAAATTAAGCGGTTCGTTTATTGGTATATATAATAACCGGAAGCGGATTTAATTCTGGGGGCGTTTCGGGAAATACATAATTTCTTAATCGGTTTCGATTATTAGCGTTTTTTATGCTAATACGTTAAGCTATTTGGCTTTGGTTGTTTTTAATTTCTTTATGTTCCAAATAGGAAATATTTTCGTAATAACGAAATTGGCGAAAGCCTTATTAAATTTAGCGTTATTCTTATTAACGTAAATCCTTTATTGCATAAATGCATTTTTTAAATTAATTCGTAATAGGGATGGCATTATTTTAAAGTTTCTTATTATAAAGCCTTATAATCGGCCCTGGTAATTTTCGAACGTTTTTTCGGATATTTGGACGTTAAGAATGTTCGAATTTATATTTTCGAAATCGGCCAGTATTATTAATACCTATATTAATTTTTGACGGTAGTTTATTATATTCGGGTCGAATTCTTTTTAGTTAATTACTATTGGATTAAAATAGTTAAGCATCGCTAATAAGCGATTCGTAATAATAGAAATTAATTTAAGCAGCCATGCTTAAATTTTTAAAGTAATAGGGTCGATTTTTAAAGAATTGCCAAAAAGGCCTGTCCGTATATTGCTGGTAACATTTTAAGCCGAGGTTTCGGCTTATTTATATTTCGATATGGCTGTTAATAAAAATAATAATAAGGATGGAATTCGAAATATAGGTATATAAAAGTAAAAAGGAATTATAATATTATTACGATATTTTTAATATCGTAATAATAACTTTTTTATTTTGTTAATTTATATTATTAATATTTAGCAATATTAATTAATGTTAATAAATACGTACGTATAATTAAAGAAAGCAAATAATAATTAAATAAAACGGTTATATATTAAAATATTTAAAATAGGAAGAAGTTTATTTGAAGAACTGCTGGCGGAAGCCTGCAATTATATAGGACTAGCTTGCTTATATAATGGCAACGCGTGTCAGCGCGTTGGAATATAACCATTATTAAGTATGCCTTAAAAATTCGTAAAGCCATTTTATAACTTTATATAACCTTTTTATCGTATATATACCCGAAAAATCCTTAAGTTTTAAAAATAAACAAATCATTAAGCTTTTTTTATATGAAAATATTTAAATTTCGAATTAATTTGGTTTAAAAGCATTTATTATGTTTATTATGGCGAAATGGAAATATATTTATTAGCTTTATAATACATTTCTCGATATACGGCCATAAAAAATGAAACAATCCAGCTTAATTTATTATTAAATGAAAGGGAATAATAATAAGCTTTATTTTATTTTTTCCGTATAAGTTTTATTCCGATATATAAAAAATTGTTTTTTATTATTATATATCCCTTTAATTTAAGAATTCGTTTATATTATTATTAATATCGATAAATTCCCATTTTTTATCGGATTAAAAAATTTAAATTCTATATACGCCTTAACGTTTAATTTCGATTATTCATTTTTGAATTAAGCGATGGATTTTTTTTATGGGTAAATTTAATTTATTTAAAACCGGTATGCCTATTAATTAATATAACGGAATATTTATATCTTATAAAACCTATTGGTTTTATTTTATATATATCGAAATATATAACTTATAAAAAACAAGTTATAGGAATAATTTGTTTCTTATTTATTTGCCGTTATATTTTCGTTCGTAAGCATATTTTATAAATTATATCCTTCGGCATCGGAAATATAAGCCTTTAAGTAATATATGTTTTTTATATGCGTTTATAATTAATATATATGAATTTCTTATATATTTAATGGAAATTAACCGTTACGAAAGATATTATTTATATAAATAAAAGATTAAAAACGGAAATAATTAAAATAACTTTAACGTTATATATTCATTATATATTAATAAATTTATTGCCGGTTTTTTATTAATTAAACGGTTTCCGTATTTATTAAAAATAATGCCGTTATTTCGGAAAACTTCCGAATTTATTAAATTATAAGGCGCAATCTGGAAATATCGGGCATTATTATGGATCATTTTAACGATACCCTTTATATTAATATAAATCTAATAATTTATAACGCTTATATTAACGCATTTGGTATCGCCGCCGTTTAACGATGCCATTAATTCGGATTTATCGAGCGGTTTATATAATATAAACCATTTAAGGTCGTTAAAAATATACTTGCTAATTTCCGAATCGTTTATAAATATATTTCGGATAAATTGTAATACCGTAATACTTAAGTCCGTTTTTATATTTAATATTCCTTTCGATAGTATATTCGAAAAAAAGGCAATTCCGGCTATTAGCCGATTTTTTATCCATTTTTGCCGGCATTCGAAATAAAGTATTCAGTATTTATTCGTATTATCCGAATAATATCCGTTATAATTTAAACAATAAAGGTAATACTTTATTTCCTTATACGTAAAATATAACTTATTTTGCTTTTATTAATATTTACGAATAAATTAGGAGTTTTATGGAATAATATTGTTATTATTTATTATTTCCGTAATTTTATTCGCTGCAATTAAGAATATAAGCTTAATATTAATAAATTCGGAAATCGCTAATTGGTAAATTTTTTCTTGGAATTCTTTTTATGTTAATTCGTTATAAAGAACCTTTTATTCGATTATATAATATTATTCGAAATATCGGCTTTTAATTTTTAACATTAAAAGGAATAATTAAAAGTTTTCGGATTGCTTTATTTCGAATTATTTTAATTTTTTCGTTCGTTATACGAATAAAACGTTAAAGTTCTTTAAGGTTATGTTAGCCTTTAAGGTTATATTTATTTATTAAATAGTTAGGACGTATTTATTAAGTTCCGAAGCCGTTAATATTAATTTATAAATAAGTATAAAAATTTCGAACGGATTCTTTGTTTTTTTTCGATTATAGCTTATATTCTTTAATTTCGGTATTATCTGCCGTATAAAGGACGTTAATAAAATATGCGCATAAATGCGTTGCTTTTTTTAAAAAAGGTCCGCCAAAAAGGTATTTTTATTTTTTAATTTGGGGATATTCCTTTAATAAAAATATTTAAAGCCGCAATATTCGGCATTATTTAAAACGGATTTCTTTTAATTCCGGAAGTTTTCCTTATCCTTAAAGGGAAGCACTTTTGAAAAAGTAATAATGAAATTATTACTTATCGTAAAACTTAAAAATAATTAAAAAACGATAAAGCTTTTATTAATAGCAATTAAAATAAAATTCGACTTAATAAAAAACCAAAATACGGCGAAGCTTTTATTAGTAAGCAATTAAAATAATAATCGGCCCGGCAAAAATCGAAAAACGGCGATATCTTATTATAGCAAAATATTAAACGATAAAAAGTTTATATTCCTTAGGTTAATTTTTTTAACTTTTAATATTAATTTTTTTTAATTAACCTTTTTATTTATTTTTTAACGTTAATTATTATGCGGTAATGGTTTATTTCGATACGGTAAAAAATGTCGAATCAGTTTCGGCATTTATTAAAAAAAAAAGGCTAAATTTATTAATTTTATATTAAGCGGCTTTATTTATTCGCAAATAATAAAAGCGATTTATAGGAATTATTGCTAATAACTTATTACCTTTTAAATTCGTAAGGAAAATTTACGGATAAAATGTATTTTAATATGGATTAATTAATTTATTAAATTATAAAGATCTTAAAAATAAGAATTTAATTAATACTGTCCAATCGAGAATATTTTCCTTAATATGAATCGTATATAATTAATGCGATTTTATTATAAAATTTATTATATTAAATAATACTTTAATTAATACGAATATCCGTACTTGGGCATATATAATATCCGAATTTCAAATTATAAAATTCGTTTAAATTTAACGAAAATATAATGTATCGATTCGTATTTTCGTAAAAAATCCGTATATAAGGTTAAATAATCGAATACTTAATTATTCGTATTGTTTTTCGATTATAATCGATTTAAAAAACGATAATTTCGTTTTTAAAAATTATAGGCGTATTCGTATTTAATGCAATAATTTCGCCTTTTAAAGGAATATAATTGCTTTTTAATAAATTGAATTAATAAAAAAAATTCGAATCGTTATAAATAAACGAAAGCGTATAAAGGGATTTATAACTTATTATAAGTACAAAGTAAAAAGTAACTATAGGAAAAAAACTAATGATATAGATTTAAAGGAATTTAAGCAGGTGAAATACTAAAAGGCGGTTATTTAGGTATAGGTAATGCCATTAAGGCATTAGCCACGCAATATTATTATCTAATAACATTTAACTAAAGGACTAATAAACAATCGCTATAACAGCCCGACGACATCGAACGATCGTGCTAACATGAATCGCACAAAATCAACAACACGGCTGGAATCAAATACGCTGGGCAGGTTCGGGAAGATCGGCCGGCTGTCCTGATAACCATTCATTGATATCCGGCGGCTCACTCACCACCGCTTGATTTGGTGCTGGGCTCTCACTCATATTGGCTCTGACTAGTATTCCCTCCGCCACGTCCTTCAGGACCTACCCTGGGCCTTGTAGAGCATCGGGCGTCTTGCAGAACCTCCCCAGGCCCGCGATGCCGTGTTCGTCGAGCACGGCGAGGACTTCTGCCGTCGTCTTGGCGCGCGCCACGTTCAGCCGGGTGCCCTCGTTGGCGCGCCTGAACAGTTTCACACCCCTGTCGAACTCCGGTTCCTTCGGCCACAGCCTTCGCCCCACCTCGCCGTGGGCCTTCATGCCGGGGACGGCTATGCCCGTGATGCCGAGAAGGTTCTGCGGCGGCACGGGTTCGAGAGGGTGGTTGGGGTTGGGCGGGTTCTGGACCGAGTATCTCGAGGATATGAAATTGCAGTAGGTCTTCCCGTCCACCCACTTGTTTTGCGCGTATCTCGGGCCGTAGATGAAGGTCTGGACTCCGGGGCAGAGCCAGATGAGGCCATAATAGCCACCCGTCGTGGGTCCTTCCCGGTCGTTGACGAGAACCCGCCGTATGTTGTTGTAGCTTTTCTTGTCGACACTGTAGACGCCCATGGAGAATTTGTAGACCTTCTCCGCCCGGTCCCGGCTTTCTTTGGTGGTGCCCATCAGCGCCGACACGAGGTTCCTCATCGGCATGATTTGCCGGATATACACGTCCATGACCACGAAGTTGTTGAATGCCTCGTCCATCACGGCGTAGTTCCAGATCTTCCATCGAATGCGGGTTGGCAGGTCGTTGAAACAGGTGAATCTTCGGTCTTCGCGGGCCAGCTTGAGCCGTGCTATCAAGGCCGCAAGGTCACGCTCGAGGTTTTTCTTCTCCAAGAACATGGACGAGTCTATATAGGCCTCGAGTCCGGGAATCGCGACCCGCGGCATCAGGTCTTCGGGGTCTCGGCTGGCATATTTCGAGTCGCGGGACCCGGGCGGGTAGCCTAGTGACTGGACTACATCTTCGACCGCTTTCACTGCGTTGGTGACCGATTGGTCCAAGGCGGGTTCAAGCTCTATCACTGCGTCCAAAGTTGCGGACAGAACGTCAAAGATTTCGGATATCACGCTGTCGATCGAAGCAAATCGGTTAGGGGGCTCTTTGTCTTTCCCTTTCCACAGATCGAGGTGGTCGGTGTCCATCATGCTGCGTGGTGAATAACTCTAATGCGAATGGCTATCAGAACTTTAGGAACCCTGGAAGGACGCTGAGACTAGCAAATCTTAGTTTGACGGTTTTATAACGAATGTGCAATAATATAGCGAGCGCGAATGTAGTATCTTGGGATATGAGCTCGGGAATGAAGATAAAGGCTTATAGTAGAATGATCGGAACGAAGTACAACGCGAGGTGGGAAATCCAGTAAACCCTTCTTGAGACATGAGGTTGATGTCTTACATAGAGTCTGTCTGGTTGGCAGGAGCTTCTCTTGCATCTTGATTCTAGATGCCAACAGCGGCAAGTAGGCGCAGTCAGGAACCTCATTAGGTTTATTGTAAAACGCGGCAGTACAGATCGATAACTCTGACGTCCATAACTCTGATGGTAGCTCCTACTCCTTTCCCATTTAGTATCTTCTCCGGAAAGTCAACTTGCCCTCCTAGTGTAGATTTGGAATCCAAACAAGAGAGGTCACGCCGTCGCGGCGCATTGATTCGGGGAATTGCATGCAAAGCATTCGGCTTGGCTCGGTCTTCATGGCCCACTTTCTCATCCGAGTTCCAACCGCCTAATGTACTCTAGCACCGTGTTTTTACGGGGCCGGACTCCCGCTTCTTGCAAACGGGGCTGTCGAGAATCCGGAATACCTATCAGCTAGCCCTGTCCCGGAGAATGCCGGCTCCCGTCCTATCCGCTCACATCCCCCAATGTTCCTCTTAACCCCCGGTTTGCATGGCTGACTACAATTGAGTACTTAGAACTAATAAGGGGCTTAGATGTCCCTGGTTGCCTGCATTGTGCACTACCCCAAATTCAACCACTTACATGGAGAACCACGTCCCTCGAATATAAGATTGCACCCAGAGATGAATCTTCATTCTGTTCAATAACTCCCATATACCTTCTGCCCGGCAAAACCCATCCTCGGACATTACAAGTGCGCCCCAATCAAGTACACTCAACGAACCCACAAGCAGAGATTACTATCTACACCTACCGAGACCTGCAATTATTACCATTCCCCATTTCAATCCCTTCGTTTACCATCATACCGCCCCCGGGAGGCCAAACGTCTTTCCGACTCCTTGTTGAGATTAGTCTCGACCTGCTCCAGTCCATTGATCCGCCGGCAACCTCGTTCAGCCCCACCGACAGCATCTACAGTGTCGCACGTAAAGCTCTGAAAACCCTAGTCTGGTTTCTGGTGGACGTTGGTGCCCAACCCGGACTTGAGAGACAAACTCCAAGGATGATTTGCTGGCCAAGGCCCGGGGTGACGGCAAACACTCCCATCATCGCTGGGAACCACAGAGCCTTGGCATTTGTCATCAACTATAACCTCGCTAATGGGCAACTAGAGCGACTACCGGTTCTCAAGCTCACAGCGAAGATGGAAGATGGTGAGAAATTAGCCTTCCACCTCGTCGAGGTGGACAATATCGAACGCACCAATACAAACATGCTGGGTCTTTCCAGGTGAGCCGGGTATGGTTTGGAAGAGATTGTCGAGGGGTTATAACCGTTCGAGGTACGTCAAGGGGGGGGAACACCAGCTGGGGAGAAAACAGAGGGAGAGGAGATCAATGAAGTAGGCAAAATAGAGAATTAATGAAAGTATGCTATCTTGGATTATCTTGTCTGAATCATGAGCCACCTTTAGAACCCCAACTGAAGCCGAAACCATAAGGCCATGATTTGATTAAGGGGATAAAGGGGTATCCCAGACCGCCGTGCATCCCTCGAGGACATATACTATGAACGCCGAACCACAAACAAGAAGAACGCCAAGTAAAATAAAGTAAAGAACATCATTGCTTTTGTAGCTGAGAAGGAAGGACAAGTCCCATAAGGACCCGGTTATGGATGATGAAGAATAATTAGCCCTGAGATCTCCCTATCCAAGAAAGGCGGTACGATGAAGATGAAGCCCCTCATCTATTCCGGTGCTAGGTATCATTCCGGTTCTGGCCATAATTCTGAGTGCACTCGGCACACATTATTGAAGGTATCTCTCCTCCAGACTGTTCTTCTTGGCGTCATGGTGCACATCCCAGTGGCGCCGTCGTGCAGAGTGACCTGTACGTCATACCAGCAATCGCACAAACTGTATAAAGTAACAGCAAAGTGACACATTTCACTAGTCTGGAGGCATTCAGTTAGAATTACATAAGACCCCTTGTATTCTGGTGAACTTACTATTGAGATGAGTAGGTACGTGTGCAAAACTGTTCAAAGATATCATTCAAGATGATGGTTATCGGTTGGGTTTCCTTGAGTTGATGCATATCCTTTAACGTTCTTGCCAGTATTACAACTTCATCGGGTTTATATAGAAGATCATGAAGTTTTGGTCCTTTGTGTTCAAAGATCTTGCTGTTAATTACATGGTAGGCCAACCAAGCCCGTTGGTCTCATGTGAATGTTGCCGGTAGGTACATTTCAAGCTGGTTCATGCCGTTAGTACGATTTCTTTATGCTGAATTCTTGTATTAGTACAGAATGGCTGGATAAAAGCAATATGTTGGCCGTTCATTCCTGGGAAACTACGTAGTTAGTCTTGCGGTACTAATCTTTTTGTCGTATACTATGCTGCGCTGTGTTGACCTTCAGTATTGTTTCTTTGATTTTCACATGAGTCTTAGCATGCGGTGGTGGAGGGGTTCAAACCAACATGTTGGGTTTCTGTTCCTTACTAGGCCATTTGCACAGTAATGTTTCTTTGTAGTCGACTCGACTTCGATCTCGCTTTCGATATCGGCTTTTATCCAGTAGATTATGCTGTACACGGTTAAAGATTACAGGGGGGCATAAGATTCGATAAGCAGGTACCTTGTCAGGTGACCCCTGAATCTGGGGTTGGTTGTCCTGGGATAGTGGTTTTTTCATTTGGGAACCGGGTTCCAACACTCTATTTAAACCAAAAAAAAAAAAAAAAAAAAAAAGTATCCTGCAGCTCACAAAGAGTATAGGTGCTATGGAATGGAGAATGATATGTTTCGAACATCAACCGATTGGCATGGGCGAGCGCTGTTCTCAGGGTTCGGTTCCCCTGTTAGCTAGGTAGTCATCCATTGCACTGTTCCGTTTCTACCCGACTGTCAACATATCCCCTGGAATCAGTATGACATTGCTTCCACCAGTGCTTTGTGTCCTTTACTTATCCAACTTCATCTCATCACTGTGGCCACAACTTGCCGACTTGGAGTACCATGGTTCTTTTCCTCATGTCTGAAATCAACCGAGATGGGGAATGCAGTGGTATACGTAACTATTTCTCATTACATGACGTTGGTCTTTAGCAAAGATGACAGTTTCTAATACACGAGTTGTAGCTACGTCATCCCAATTCCTGGTCCAACACTTCAACAACGTAACGTTCAGAATCCATCCCAACGACATACCTAATCACTCCACAAAGAGCGAGATGTCATCCTGTTCACACGCTCATCGAAAGCGTCCAACAACTCCGGGTTCCTTTTTCCATCCGATGTTCAACGACCGAGCAATCCCCCTGTACATTCCCTACCGTTCTCGACGATTATTTTTAAGTTATCTGCCATACAAGGTCACCTACGCTCTACGAAATCTGGCGGCCATTGCCCTCCACGACAACACTCGGTAGGCCATGAGTCTTTGTGAGATACTGGAGGCCAACATTAAGACGCTGGACTACGTTGTAGAGTGCCACAGGTACTTGATCACGCAACAGGCGCTGCTGGAACTGCTTCCCACGCTACCCGCCAGCCTCATAACTGCGCTTCCACGCGTACTTCGTGTAACTGTAGCATACACTGCCCTTACGCCTCGTACTGGGATTAAGCCCGGAGCCAGGCCCGGATAAAGAACAAGACGTAGCTGGTGTTGTTCAACGTCCTGGTGTCGTATAGGAAGCCGCGGGACGTTCATGGCCAAACGCCATGGAGTGGAGACCAAAGCGGACGATATAGCGAGATGATGAAGGACACCTCGTCGCTTGTAATGCTGGTCCTATTGCCCCCTAAGCTGACGTCTTCTTATCCGCGTTGAGGTCAACGTTCTCCCAGTCAGACGTAGACCTGTGTTCGTAGAAGATCTCGGGAAAGTTCTAGCTCTGGCTCTCGCTACTGGACCTCTTCGTGCTCGTCACGATGGTTTGTGTCCTGGTCTTGACTGGATCTCGTGCTTTTCCAGCGACGCCGCTGTTGCATTGAGCCCCGGACAGAATTTCATACAGGGAGGAACGTCGAGTTAAGCATTTTGAGGAGCGATATATATATCTATATGCAGAGTGGTGCCGGAGACCATATTCATGTTATGTCTGGACGTTCTGACGGGGAGGATCCATAGTAAGTCCAAGGACTAAATAGGGGTTAGGGTTACACACACATGTACCTAGGGTAGGCATTGTCTCATGCTGTTGACTGGTTCAAAACACCAAGACATTTAGTGTCCCCAAATTACAACATTTTCGACACTAGAAAGGTAGTAATTGATATACTTAGTACATATATAAATACAGGAAATCCTCGAGTGAAAATAACCGGACTCGAGCGCTTACAGTGATAACCGACATCTTGAAGTCACGACAAATTTCATCCAGTATGCATAAGCTCTTCTACGACCGGCCAGTCTTAGGACACCACCGCCCATCTATACATCCGTCCGTCCATCAGCCTCTCCTTTCATTCCTTTGTTTCGTTTGCTTCAGACAAATGGGCAACCGAGCGTGATGGAACTGCCGCGTGTGCAGTGTAGGTAAATCGACCAGGTCCAGCCCCTATTTCGAGGCCCTCAAGACCAATTGGCTAGCTATACAGATAATATAACTCAATAAAGCGCAGTAATACTTCATTCATGCTAACCATGTCTTTCTCTCGTCTCTATATCGTGACCAACTGACTGACTGGCCGAGATACGCACAGAACTCCGCGCTAGTTTGATCTCTTTGTTGCTCTCCTTTCCTCCCATCCCGGCCGTCTCTTGCTTCTCTGCCTCCGGTCCTGTTCGTAGTTACCCCCTATTCCTTACCCCTACCCCCTTTCCTCCGCATTTCCCTTCCCTTCCCATCTACGTACACATACACCCGCCCCCTCCGACCAGCTCGTTTCCCCAGGATCATTACCAGCTGATCGAGGCACCAACGAAACAACCAGGCGGCGAGCCCCCATCTTACAACGCCACATCCTGAAACGAAGCACCGTCGCCCGGCGACGTGGCAGAGCCGCCGCCCAACTTCGCGTCTTCCTCTTCGTTCGGATCTCGTATGACCGGCTCGACACTGCCGCCGTCGCTGCTAGGAGGGCGAACCGCCAGATTCTCGGTATCCTTGTCCTCGAGGCGGACCTTCTGTTCGCTCGCCGCCTTGGCTTTAACTGTTTCCTCGCCCTCGCCGCCGTTGGACTTTGCCTTCTTTTCTTCGTCCTCCTTCTCTTCCTCCTCTTCATCATCTTCGTCAGACTCAGAACTACCGCTATTCTCGTTGTCGTCTTTCTTCTGCTCCGTGTCGGCATCGTTTCTGCTGCCGTTGCTAGTGTTTCCGTTCTCGGCCGGCCTCTCGGGTAGCTCCTTGTCTATGGCGGCGGGTGTGGCGGGTGTACCTGGTGCTGCTGCTGAGGCCCCCACTGCTGGTGCTGTCGTCGCGCTCGACCCTCGTCTCTGAAGGGAGTCGTCGTCTGCGGGGCCGGGGCCGGGGCCGGGGCCGGGGGTGACGGGGGGCCGGACGGCGTCGAGGTAGAACTTGGTGACGCCGAGGATGCGGCCGCTGCGCTCGCAGGCGTCGACCCACTCGGGGCGGACGACGGGGATGTTCATCTCGACGGCTTTCTCCCAGGCGAGGCCGCGGCCCTCGGACGTGACGAAGTGGGTGGTGTCGATGCGGACGCCGTCGACGATCTTGGCGCCGACGCGGGCGACGGCACGGGCGAGGTCCTCGCGCTGGCTTGGGGACAGGACGCCCGCGGTAATGGTGACGCCGCTCAGGTCGGTCATCTTGTGGGTGCGCACGGCCACCTGGGGGCTGGCGTAGGTGCCGGCGGTGGTGCGCAGCACCAGGTGGAACGTGTACTCGGTGTCGACGGCGAGGCCGCTGATCTTGGTGCTGTGCATCTGCAGGGGCCGCGGGATGTTCCCGGCCTTCTGGCCGTTGCGGTACAGCGACAGCGACAACAGGTCGGCCGTCGCCAGCTCCACCGGGTCCCACTCGAGCACCACCGAGGTCTGCGTCGCGTTGCGGCACCGCAGGGCCGGGGTCGTCGGCTCCGCCGCCCCGAACGAGCTGAAGATTCGGTCTTGCAGAGCCACGAACCGCGCGTCCGCGGCCGCCTCGGCTTCGCGGTTTCGCGCTACTGTGATGTCGACGATCGAGCCTGAGGCGATGTTCGGCGGGAGCAGGATGGACGGGAATTCGATCTGTGGTGGCGTGGAGCGTGGGCGGCAGTCATGTACGTATTAGTCTCGGTTGGTCTAGCAATCAGTCTGGAGGAAGTATGGGGAGAGCCGAGGGGGCGAGTAGGAGGTGCATTGTAGTCATTGGAGGGTCGTGCGACGGCATGCGACAGCTGTGACGTGGATCATAGTGGAGGTGGTGGTGGTGGTAGATGAAGGAAGTTCCTGGATAGGATGGTCCGGGATAGGAGTAGCTGGCAAGACTTACGAGTCGCTTATCGGGCGTCAATAATACAGTGACGCCGGCATCGACTTTGCCGACAGTGAGTGAGACGAGCATCTTGAGGGTTGTCCACCACCAGGCGCAAGGGTTTGCTGCTCAATTCGGTGAGTGGAGGGTGATGTTGGGGGATATTTGGTGTTGAAGGTTAAGTTAGTTACTAAGTACTTGATTAGGTGCAGGTGTCCGTTGTGTCAGTGTCAATGTCAGTGTCAATGTCAGTGTCAATGTCAGTGTCAGTATCTGTGTCTGCTGCTCCTTCTGCGTTCCTGTCCTGTGTAGGTAGGGAAGGTATTCAGGTAGGTATTGTATTGCATGTACCTGTCAGCTGCCTGTGCTCCTGTATGACGACGCCGCAATTAACGAACTTAATGCTAAAACTGGACAGCTTCCAAGTCTCCAGATCTCGTCTCCGAGGCGCGACAGGGGCCGGGGACAGCTGCCGCCTAATCGTGCAGTCGTGGTAGTGCTTACCGATAAAAGTGGGTGCTATATCAGGTACCCAGGCGCCATAGCATCGTGCATAAGCCATACATGTATGTATATATATAATCATATATCGACATACCTAAGTGCCTAGGTAGGTACTTAGTATATAGTGAGTATAACTTCATACCTACTTACTCTATGTTTACGTGTTTATTATCATCTGTAATTACAGGTTGAAGGTTGCACACTCGTTTCCCGGTTGCAGTTCCCGTCGATTACGCTTTGCTACGTACATGCTTCTATTGTTGTCGTTTCTTACTTCGTTTTTCATAGTTGTCCATTGCTTCGACCACTGATATCCTGTAGCCCTTTGGTTGTGTTGCTGAATACGCTCTATTTCCTTACAGGACAGGAGATTCTCTTTACATGTCCTGCAGACCCTGTACTGTCCAGGACGAAACGGCATGGCATTTTTTGCCTTTCTAACAGTCACCAGCTCATCGCCACTGTCAAAAAAAAGAATTGTTGCCTCGCCTATTTTGACCAGCTCCTTGGTGCCAGCCAAATCCATTTTTTGGAGCCTGGAAAGAGGCATCGAGATGCTTTCCATCCCTACCGCGTCTAAGCTCTATCTCGACCATCCCCATGATCTTGTCGATGCGCTCCTGGAGCTCCGCGAACTTCACGTTGCAGACCAGCTTCGGCTCGGCCGTCTGTATTTTCAAGGTGCCGAACAGGTCTACTGCGTCAGCTCCCGCGCGGGTTCTTCGGCCATCCGCTGTCTCCATCCTGCGGCCATCCCGGTCGTATCCGCGGCTCTCGAGCGCGAGCCGTATCGCGCGCTTGATCCGCCTCTCGGCCGTGCTGATGACGAACGGCAGCGCGCTGGACCCGGCCCAGGCCTTGTACCATAAAGTCGCTTTCTTCTTGGCAATGTAGACGTCGAACATAGTGCGCGCGTACGGGTGCTCGTACTTGTCG
This sequence comes from Diatrype stigma, assembly GCA_022225965.2. Taxonomy (NCBI): domain Eukaryota; kingdom Fungi; phylum Ascomycota; class Sordariomycetes; order Xylariales; family Diatrypaceae; genus Diatrype; species Diatrype stigma. Next base: position 57,699 of record JAKJXP020000134.1, on the reverse strand, counting down.
AAGTAACGCATGTGCGTGATGTCGATGCAGTGCTGCCGGGAGGTAAAGACGGAGAGCTTGAAGCGGTTGTCCAGCTGCTTGACTCTCAGCCCCTTCATCCGGTCGGCCAACGCGATGTCGTGCTCCTTGCACCAGGCCCAGACATAGTCGCCGGGTTGGACGTCTGCGTTCGGCCCCGACGGTGGTGGCGAGAAGGCCGGGCCTTCGTTAATCCCCTGTGGCCGTTCGGTCCTGAAGCTTCGCGCAGGGATTCGGCGCGCCACTTGGATCACCGAAGGCTGAAGCCGGTAGATAGCTATAGGAGACATGGTCCTGAACGAGCCTGTGCCCAGTCACTGAGTTTCTAGCGGCAGCCCCCTTACAGCCCCCTCATGCTTTCTACTAGCCGAGTAGGTAGTGCTTTGGTGTGTATATATCCCCTGCAGATGGACAAGTCTGAAAAGGTGAAAAGTGAATACCAGGGCAAGATATTATACTACATTTTATGTAGTTAGCATTTAACTAGATGAAGCTCTATTACAAGATATTTTGTAGCCATACGAATACCTACAATGATGTTGCTGATCCTGCACGGTGTTTTTCGAGTCTTTGTTCATGCAACTGAGACAATTCCGGGGCCACTAAAAGCGGGAAAGGAATCAAGGCTCTCGACTTGTCAAGTCTGATGAAGGTACCTAGGTAGTATGTAGCACAGGTGACTGACGTATGAGTAAGAGTTGTTGAATGTGCTTACTTTGGACTCTTCTCAGTGACTCTTAATTCTGTTTGGTTAGTGGCCCCCATTACTCATTCTGCCATTCTTTGCGCTGTTAGCTGTTACGCTGTTAAGCTGTTACGCTGCTACCGATGCTGCTAGGCAGCTACTATGTAGGTATTGTACATACATACCTATGGGCCTGTCCGCCTATGGAGCCGCCGATGATTCAAAGTTTCTCATTCAACTCGTTGCCGCTAGCTGAACTAGAAGCGCAGCATGCCCCGCTATTTGTGGGTGGCTAAACCCAGATTTTATTTCACAGCCCACCAACTGCAAGAAGTTCCTTCGTCGTCACCCTGCACGCCCTGACGCCGCCGCACCCATACAATCACTACCTGTAGGTAACTAAATACTTAGTACCTAGATAAGTCGGCGATTCCATCCTTACATCCACATCCACATCCCGCACACTTCACACATTCGTCCGTCTACATAAACAATTCCTCTCTTCCTTTCAACCACCCCCCATTTGTGGTAGAAATCAACCGGATTTCCTCCCATCGTCACAAAACAGCATTTGGTAGACAGAAGCCGCCAACATGCCTAAGAACAAGGGAAAGGTAAGCAATTAGCCGCTGCCCCTCGACCCCTCGGCCCCTCCCTCAGCCTCCCACACAGAATAGCCCCGCGATGCAATCAATCAAAGGGCCTCGTCCCCCCTACTCTGCTTGTTTGCTGGATCGGCCGCCTCGGTGCACTCCAAGGCTGCTACTGGCCAATACTAATTACTTTTCGCCGAATAGGGAGGTAAAAACAGACGTCGTGGCAAGAACGAGGCCGACAACGAGAAGCGCGAGTTGACGTTCAAGGAAGAAGGCCAAGGTAAGCAAGACTCACGAAAATACACCTCACCATCCATTCATCCACCCATCCACCCAACTATTCATATCTCACCCCCACCCCCCTAAATGGTACCAGCCATAGCTAACGATGCAACTTCCCCCCAAACCAACAGAGTACGCCCAGGTAGTCAAGATGCTCGGCAACGGGCGGCTGGAGGCGCTCTGCTTCGACGGGGAGAAGCGGCTGGCGCACATCCGGGGCAAGCTGCGCAAGAAGGTGTGGATCAACCAGGGCGACATCATCCTGCTGTCGCTGCGGGACTACCAGGACGAGAAGGGCGACGTGATCCTCAAGTACACCGCCGACGAGGCCCGCTCCCTCAAGGCCTACGGCGAGCTGCCTGAGAACGCCAAGATCAACGAGACCGACACCTACGCCCGCGGCGACGACGACAACGAGTGCAACTTCGAGTTCGACGAGGACCGCGACTCCGAGGACGAGGAGGCCGGCGCCGGCGGCCAGGGCAAGGAGATCGAGATCGACGACATCTAAAACAGACTCGGTCTTATCCTTCTCTGCCCGCCTGCCCGCCTGCCTGCCTGCCTGTTGCGTCAGTCAGTCGCTCAGTCGAATCGGTCATGTCTAGACAAAGTCTCCTTCGTCTGAACATCCAATGCTCACCTGGCCCTTGCTGTTGCTTCGCATGTCTGCCTGAGGCATATCAGCAAAACAACAAAAAAGTTGTCGGGAAAAGTCTGTCTTCTCTCTCAAACCCGTCGGCGTCGCTTTCTCTCAAGGGGCCGCTGCCGGGTTCCGCGACAGTTGGGCTTTGCGATGAAGACGACGATCTTTAGAACAAAAAAGAAAAAAGCCATGGTGGGAGGGACGTCATGGCTTCGCTAATGAGATGATGGATGGATAATGATTTCTTCCTTATTTTTTATAAACTTGTCCTTTCTACATTCCATGCGCATATGTGAAGGGGAAAGGTGAACGAAAACAGGGTCGGGGTCCATAAATGCAATAATGGTAATGCGGCTACGAAAACCTATCCTTCATAGACTCAATACTACATAGCATGGCTTCTTTCCTCCCTGCCAAATATCTGATCGCCCTACAAGCAACAACCCGCATTCCTCTTGCCGTGCTTTTCTAATATGTGTATGTGTATGCGTTGGCTCTCACGAAGCTGGCCTCTATTCTTTCGTCAAACCCTCCGTAGTTGGTAAAATAGACACGCCAAAGTCACGAAGCAGCTCAGCGAGCAAACAAGTTTTCAAGTACGTGCCCATATAGACAGACAGCTTCACGAACACACAGATAGATAGATACGTAACTATATACACATACTGAGGCACACGTATGGATGGATGAAAGCATGAGGAAACACCTACGTACGCATGTAAGAATGCAGGTAACCAGTCTTCTACATAGCTCAGGGCAGCCTGGACGGGCGATGAAGAGCAAGCGATGGGTCAAGGCGAAGTATACACAAGCAGGCAGGTAGGTGTCTGACAGCAGCCCCCTCCCCGACCAAGACATATCCACGACACTTCATCATGTCCTTATTGACCCAGCCTGCAGGCCTCAGGTAGTAGGTAGCGCTCTCTCCTAGGTAGTTCAGGAATGTCATCCTGCTACCTACCTCCATACCTACCTTCTATCACCCAACACCCCCGGCACGACAATCAGTTCACCCAGCACTTACATCGAAAGGTCATTCTTCTTCCTGTTAGGGTTGCCAGTTGAAGATGTCAGTTGAAAATCTACTTTTCTCTGGTATACATGATATGTTTTGGGGTTATTGTATGTTTATTTGTAACTATTCTAATCCAAACTACCCTCTCTTCATCCTCATCCTCATCCTCTTCCTCTTCTTCCCCTCCCTTCGTCGGCACCCCACTCTCAAAAGAAACAACAGCCCAGTCATCTCATGTCTATCTAGAGGTATCTGTCTACGCAGCAGGTTTTGAACAGGGAGGCGGGCTTGCAGAGCACAGCAGGGCAGGGCAAAAGCGTAGGTAGAAAAGGGTTGGCGAGCGCATCCTGCGCGGGTATAAAAAGGAAAAAAGGAGGTGTAGCGGGGATGAGAAGTGGTAAACCTAGTTGTCTGTTTTGTCTGCCTCTTTTTTGTTCTCGCTCGCACACGCAAACATGTGTTCCTGGTATCCGGAAAGCTTCCATCTTTAGCTTGGTTTCGGCTCATAAGGGGCCTCTCACGTCCATTCCCTCAAATAGGAAATAGTCAGGCTCTTCCCGCCAGTGTCCCTCGGGTAGAGGACCAAGACAACGAGCTATTAGATCAACCAACCCAGTATCGCAGTTCAAGAACTGGCCCGGGATCGCGTAGGCGAGCGACACCCTGGAGGCTCACAGCTTGTGGCTAGCCCTATTAGTTAACACCGGCAATGCTGTTGGTTCTCCCAAATCATATCCGCCGTTCATTACCCCTTTACCCGACCAACAAGGCTTCAGTCTCAGTCGTCTCCTAATCCGCATCTTGTCTTCGGGTGACTTGTTCCTCCCGCCAAACGTCTGTTGGTTTCTCTCATCTTTACACCAATGTAATCCTTCGAGCAACGCATGCTCGACTTCTACCATTCATCATCACTCTTTTCGTCGTCTATTACCAAAACACGTCAGTCAACATCATCATAGGAGTAGCAGCTAGGCTCATCGTAGAAAATCCAATGAGAAAATAGGGGGGGGATAAAGGAAAACTTACCACTATCGCGAACTTTCGCCTTTCGCTTCTGGAGCGCAGCAGCCAACGCATCAGCCATGCCGCCTCCTCCTCCTCCGGGCGCGACACCCGCGGGAGGCAGTCCGCTTCCATGCGGTCCGGTGTCTGAACTCCCCCCGACGGTTGCGGCGCTGCGGTCTCTGATTTGGGTTCGGTCGACCTTTTTCAGCGAGGCTATACCGCCCGCCTTCTGGATATCGCCTAGCATCGCAGACCGAGTACCCTCTACTGCCGGTTTGGCGGCGGCAGGAGCGCCGGATGAATAGCCTGAGTCGCGGTTTGCTGCAGGCGGCGGTGGAGGACCGGGCGGCGGAGGTGGAGGTGGTGCCCCGGCTCCTGGTGGCGGAGGCGGCGGCGGCGGTGGTGGTGGACCACCCATACCACCCGGCGGCGGCGGCGGTGGAGCTGGTGGCGGGGCGGCTGGACTCGCCGCTGTTGGCAGAGGAGGCGGCATGGGGGGAGCCGATGGAGGAGGCGCAGGTGCACTTGTCGGTGGCAGTGGAGGCGGTGGAGGTGGTAAGGGAGGGGCGGAGTCTCTCGGCGGTGGTACTGGGACAGGCCGTGAAGCCGCTGGGGGTGGCGGTGGCGGAGGAGCGGCCGCCGATGGCACCTTGGGTGGCAGCATTGGCACAGGCGGTGGTAACGCCGGTGCGGGCGGTGGCGGAGGGGGAGCGGCGTGGTCACGCGGCGGCGGCGGCGGCACCGGACCTCTAGCCGGCGGCGCTGGTGGTGCCGGCGCATTATTCTGTCGCTGGCCGGTGAAGGCAGGAGGCACGGCAAACCGATGGCCTTCGCTTTCCTCGTTGTCTTCGATAGGCGATTTTGGCGGTCGCGGGGGAGGTGGTGGACCAGGAGCAGGAGCAGCGGGGACAGGCCGGTGAGCTTGCTCTTCGCGGGCATATTTTCCAGCATCGGGGAACGCAGGTGGAGCTCTGAACCGCGGAGCCGGAGGCGGTGGTGGTGTCGGGTCCTGCGGTGGCGTCGGTTCCCGATGTACAGCGTCCACTTTCCCAGATCGTCGCGGAGCAGGCGGTGGTGGAGGAGCACCACGACGAGAACCCGTAGAGGATAGGCTCTCGGTGGTAGACCGGGCGCTCTGGACCGGTGGTGGTGGCGGAGGAGCTCGACTGTGACCTACGGATGATCCGTTGGTCGGGGGAGGTGGCGGTGGTGGGGCCGGTGTAGATGCTCCCGAAGACGCGGCACCTCCCTGGCCCTTCAAGAACTCGACAATGAAGGTTTGGTTCTCCTTGATGAACTGATCGGTGAGTCCCTGTTCTTTTAAGAAGTGCCCGAAGTTCTCTTGCCAGTTGGGTTCGTATGCCTCCAGCTCAGCGAACTCTGAAGTTGGGTTATGGTAGCCATTGAGATTGGTCGCAGAGGTTCGCGCTGGAGGGAGACCACTGCTAGGAGAATCCGGCGGGGTAGGAGTGGGCGCAGAGGAGTGTCTGTGTCCTGAAAAGATGCCACCCAAGAACCCTTTCGTACCGCCATGGGAGTGGTGTTGAGCGCCACCAAATGGGGTATTCTTCGTATGTTTTGATGCGTTCTTTTCCCGGTCGTCCATCTTCTTCTTGAACTGCTTTGCCTCTTTCTCATCGACAAAAGACAGCCCAACCAGGCATTCCTCGATCTCGAAGGTATGGAAGAAAACTCGATCTTGGTTGTAGTTCCAGTTTTCGAATATCTCTTGGTCCCATATTACGCCACGTGCGGCAGGCTACAGATATGTTAGTCTCGAATACAGAGCAAGACAATGAAGAGCAAGATGGCGGATGCGAAGGGGTGAGACTTACGGATACATCTACCATCTTTAACCAGTACGTGTTCCCGACCAGGTCGTTGGCGAGCACAATTGCTCCTTGTAACCCACTATATGTCCATTTCGACGGATTCGGGTATGCGACGTAGAGCCTCGCGACGGCCACGGCTTGGATCTTGTTGGTTTGTTTTGGAACGACCCGCTTGACGGTCTCCTTGTCTTCCTCGCTGAGGATGGAAGGCATTGCGAAGAAAGTGGCGAGGTCGCGTGAGGTCGCTAAGAAGGGATAAAGGGGAACCTCGAGCGCAAGAAGGTTCCTGTCTATAGTAACATCGAACTTATGTCCTAAGTGAACATGGATACAGCCTATTTATATCAAGACGCCGTCTGCAAGGCTTAAGTTGTGCCCCTCATAATCGTACCTAAGTCGGACGGCGTTGGGCGGAGGGCGGAGGGCGGAGAGCGGGCTGGAGGGGTGGTGATGCTTGCTTGGTGGTTGGTCGGTTGGTTGGTCGGTCGATGATGATTGTGGGTGGCGCTTACTGCCTATATGGCCTGTCTATTGTGTGAATCGAGTGAATATAACGAAAAGAACTCGCGCGAATGTATGGGCGGAAAGGGGGATAGGAGGATACAGGAATATGCGAGAATATAGGGCTGCGGCTCGGTCGATCACATACATACCTTGATTATCTATACTTCAACTTGTACTTGTCAAGACACGCACGTTATAAAGAGGAGGCTAGTCAAATGGAAGCCAAACCAAGGAGATGGCGGCGTTATATTCCAGCGAGTTGGTAACGGTGAAGGATTTCTTGGACTGCTTGGACTGCCCGGCCTAGTGCTCGGACTAACAACACATTGGCTGGCTGTCACCCTGTCGCCTGTCTAGCACCTAGCAACTTAGGTAACTACCCGGTAGAGCGAACTCAGTACGAAGGTAGCGGCCAAAAGTATGCGAACTGCTCCACGGCAAGAGACAGTATGGCGATCCTCAGATTTGGACAGTATACTTCAGTCTTAAGCCGAATTAGCGTACGGCTGCTAAATTGCGCCCTATTACGAGCCCCAGATACGTCCTGAACTGGAATGTTTTTAGGGGACTTAGGCCATTGAGCTGCCCTAGCATAGTCTTGGCCGCCTGTGTTCTTATGTATACTGTATAAAACTACGACCCAACAGACTGTAAGGAAAAGTAAAGCAGTTCGCATACTTTTGGCCGCTACCTTCGTACTCCTTATTACCTACTGTACTAGGAGTGTTAGTACATACATGTGGTCAGGTAGGAGAAGGTAGGTACAGGTAGACATCCATGGATGTATACTGGTGTTTGTGGGACCATCCTGCAATCTAACGTACGTAGGTGGTAGTAAGTGCAGGCAGTGCAGTACCTACATGTAAGTAAGGAACATCTCCTTCGTAAAGATCTATTTTGTGTTTGTATAGTGATACAGCGTGAGGAACTGTCTGGTGTTGCAGAAGTTCAAGTAAAGCGTAATGGGAACTGGCGGACCGGACAGCAACGGCCACGGCACAACGAGGGTCAGAGGTGCAATGACAGAATGCGTCCAGTGCTCAGTGCTCAATGTTCAGTGCTCAACGCTTGAAGCCGGGCCACATTACGAATTACCTACCCCACCATACCTACTTAGGTAGGTACAATGTGGCACGGAGAGGCACTCCATGTATATACATACGGGTATGTATTGTATGCACATGTGCAGCCATCGTGCCGTCTTCACTCCCTCCACCGCCATCTTAAGTCGATTCCCGTTATACCTAGCCTGGCCAGCAAGCCGAGTATTGTGCCTTGAACCACTGCAAGTCATAATATATCCGCCTCTAAACGCGCTGCGATTTGCAATCACATCACCGTCGGTAGGTAATGTTGACGGTTACAACTCCTTCATCTCCGGTCTAACTACGGAATACTCAGGTGAAGTGCCTACTGACTCGGTTTGCTGTCTGCCTAACCAGCATAACGACTATGTAGGTACCTAGGTAGTAATTTGACTGCCTAGAATTCGACGCGCGTATGAACGCAACGCCCGCCACATGAGTATTAGTTACGCCAACGTCATCGTACTGCTGAAATCCAAACTCCAACCTCAGTCAAATCTTCAAGATTGCTTGCTAGCAAAAAAGGGCCTAGGGGATTTGGGAGGGCAAGTCCGAACTCTACGAAGTATTAGGGGGCCATACAATATTGACCCTGTAGGTCTAGGTGTATTATAGCATAACATCTCGATACTTGGTGTGTGTATCACAAGCTTTGTGTAATTTTGCGAGCATATTTCGTAATAAAGAATAGGCCTTGGTTATTACATAAAGCGGTGCCTATCATAGACCTGTATCAAGTGTCAGGTCTGCTTCTCCATCCTGTTTCCCGAAACCCATCGTTCATATCGTCACATCGTCCTTCATCGTGAAGCAGAATGTTTCTACATTCTTAGTGGGGCGTCTATTTGTTGTTCAGCTCCTTGGCCTTGGCCTGTCGCTCCTCCTTGGTTCCCTCCTGCTCCGGCATGCTCTGGGGGACAGCCGGGCCGGGGTGGGCCTTAGTAGCGGCGGCGAACTGCTTCGCTCCCTGGGGCTGAGACGCTTCTTGTTCAGACTGAGCCTTGAACTCGTTGTCGATCTTTCCGGTCTGTTTATCCATATTAGCTATCGCTCGTTTTGATGTACAAGTACAACATGCAACTCTAGAAGCGACATGATGTTGTTTTAGAAGACATGATATGAGCATACCTGAGCGCTAGGGTGGGTCATCTTGGTGGATGGGTTGGTTGAGACTTAGATGTGTTATGATCTAGATGTGTTTCGTGCCAATTTTAGGAAGTCGGGGTTGACTTAGGTAATTTTGTATTGATATTGATATTTTATGACTTTCAAGGTAGTATTGTCTAGAAGGTGGATGTCGTTCTCCGTCAAGTCTTTATAGGTGTAGTCTATAGGTAATCATCAGAGGTCATGTTACCTAGAAGTGGTATCAATGCCAGGCAGGCTTGATGCGTATGACGATGACGTATGTATTGAGTTGGCGGCGAGGTACATAGGTACACCAACCGACAGATACACCAACCGAAGTAGGGGCGCCCGGGCAGCTGCCGGGCTTCCAGATGTCCATGGTTGGAGACCTCGAGTGCTTGCTTGGATTTAAAGTTGACCCCGTGATCTCGCGTCAATGTGGCGGCAGCCTCCGGTGTGGAAGCTGCAGTTGAACAGAACAGCTTCATGATTCGCACCTGCAGACTCGACCCCGGATTTTATGCTCGCTTACACGGTGCACCTCCATGCCTAAGTGCGTACCTACCTAAAGTACGTTCAGCACCCTGGAAGCCTAAAAGTAGCCGGCATTAGTACAACGAAGCAACCTTGAAGCTCAGGAACGACAACCGTCCCTTCAAGGCCTCACATTGCAGACATTGCAGACATTGCAACTCTTCCCCCCCGGACCACCTTAGAGTCATATATAAGAAAGAGCTCATAAGAAAATGTCCAAGTGCCCCTGATTCTCGCCGCGATCCCTACCTTACCTGACCGTGCCCAGTGGACGTCTAGTAGGGAAGTAGACGTGCCCCGCATGTCTGCAAACAATGCGCCCCAACCGGTGAAGCTCTCGCTGCCTCTTGTAAGCTTGATGTCGCCTTTGCCATTCAATACTATGCGTCTAGTACTATACGTCTAGTACTATACGATGGGTATAATAGGTTAGTCTTAACAGCAATCACAGGAATACCAGCAGCACCTATTCCAGGAACTCCGCGCCGAAGATGAGCTCGTCGTCATCGCCAAAGGCCTCGGCCTTATGCGCTTGGTCACCAACCTCCTGCATAGCTACGACGCCGCCGGAAACAACCTGATCATCGTCGTCGGGGCCGAAGAGAGGGAAAATGCCTGGATCGGAGAGGCCCTAGCCGAGCATGCCGCCATCAGCAATACGCCGCGGGCGAGAGGCCTGACCGTCGTGAATACCGACTTCACCAGCGTCGGCGCCAGGGAGAAGATGTATGCCCAGGGCGGCATATACAGCATCACGTCTCGTATATTGGTCGTTGACCTCCTGACAAGCCTTCTCAACCCTGAGAAAATCACCGGCGTCATCCTCTTGCACGCGGACAAAGTTGTAGCAACTTCCCTCGAGGCTTTCATCCTTCGGATATATCGGCAGAAGAACAAGGTCGGCTTCTTGAAGGCCTTCTCGGACAACCCGGATCCTTTCACCATCGGCTTCTCCCCGCTAGCCACCATGATGCGGAACATGTTTTTGCGGAAAGCGTCGCTCTGGCCGCGCTTTCACGTGACAGTTGCCAGCTCTCTAGAAGGCAAGAAAAAGGCTGAGGTGATCGAGCTCGAGGTTCCCATGACAGATGCGATGAAGGAGATACAGACAGCCATCATGGAGTGTGTCGAAGTCAGCATCCATGAGCTCAAGAAGGGTAATACCGGTCTTGAAATGGATGACTGGAATCTGGACAGTGCTCTGCTCAAGAATTTCGACATCATGGTAAGGCGACAATTAGATCCAAATTGGCACAGGGTCAGCTGGAAGACTAAGCAGATCGTGAACGATCTAACGGTGCTTCGTGGCATGCTACATTCTCTAGTGACCTATGATGCGGTATCATTCCTCCAGCACTTGGACACAATTCACGCAGCCCATTCCCCGCAACCTGGTTCTACGAGACAAAGTCAGTCACCCTGGCTTTTTCTCGATGCCGCACATACCATCTTCAACACGGCCAAGCAGAGGGTGTATGCGAGCAAGGCCAAGGCTACGGAGAAGTCGACGATCGAATCGCTGCGCCCGGTGCTGGAGGAGCAGCCCAAATGGGCTGTTCTCGCAGAGATACTAGAGGAGATCGACAGAGATCTATACTTCGACCCTCCCATGCGGGACGACTCGAATGGGACTATCCTGATCATGTGTTCCGATACGACTACGTGCCGACAGCTCCGAGACTATCTGAAAAGTATGCATGTCCAACCACAAGAGACTGAACCCGACGCCAAACCAGAGAAGAAGAGAGGACACAAGCCGTCTGGCGCATTCATGATGCGAAAAAGTCTCCGGGGGTACTTGAACTGGAAAAGAGAATTTGCGCAGATAAGTACCGCGCTCTTCTCCGAGAACCAGAAGGCCCTCGAGGGCGCAGTAGACCCCCGGCTAGCTCAGGGTCACTACAAGGGGAGAGCCCCAGCGAACAAGCGACGTCGGGTGCGAGGAGGCAGTGCCGCCGCCGCCGGGGCGGGCTCCGGGAGGGCAGCCAACGGGAGCCTCGTGCAGTACTTCGAGAAGCCGTCCGAGGTGGCGGACCTAATGGCCGAGGTGGAGATCACTGCAGAGGAGGCCAACCAGAAGCCAGACATCGTCGCCGACCCGCTCGAGGACATGGAGGACTACTTCGAGCTGTACGAGATGCAGGACCTAGTGGTGGTGCACGCGTACGAGGGCGATCAGGACGAGCACGTGCTCGAGGAGGTCCGCCCCCGGTACATCGTCATGTACGAGCCGGACGCATCCTTCATCCGCCGCGTCGAGGTATACCGGTCGTCGCACAACGATCGCAACGTGCGCGTCTACTTCCTGTTCTACGGCGGTTCCGTCGAGGAGCAGCGGTATCTAGCGTCGGTGCGGCGCGAGAAGGACGCCTTCACGCGCCTCATCAAGGAGCGCGCCAGCATGTCCATCGTCATGACCACCGACGACCACGACGCCACGACCGGCACCAGCGCCGAAGACCCGCAGAACGCCTTCCTCCGCACGGTCAACACGCGCATCGCGGGCGGTGGGCGGCTCGCGGCCACGGCCCAGCCGCCGCGCGTCGTGGTCGACGTGCGCGAGTTCCGGTCGTCGCTGCCGTCGCTGCTGCACGCGCGGGGCATCGTCGTGGTCCCCTGCATGCTGACGGTGGGCGACTACATCCTGTCGCCGCAGATCTGCGTCGAGCGCAAGTCCGTGTCCGACCTCATCTCCTCCTTCAAGGACGGCCGCCTCTACTCCCAGGCCGAGTCCATGTTCCAGCACTACCGCGACGCCGTCCTGCTCATCGAGTTCGACGCCGGCAAGTCCTTCACGCTCGAGCCGTTCGCCGACCTGTCGGGCGCCGCGCGGAGCCTGAAGAAACCCGGCGCGGACGACAGCGGTGGCGGCAGCGGCGGTGCGGGGGATCTGCAGTCCAAGATCGTGCTGCTCACCCTCGCCTTCCCCCGCCTCCGCGTCGTCTGGAGCTCCGACCCGCACCAGACGGCCGAGATCTTCGAGGCCCTGAAGACGCAGCAGGACGAGCCCGATCCCGTGGCGGCCGTGCGGGCCGGGCTCGACCCGCGCGCTGCCGCCGCCGCGGGCGGCGACAATCAGCAGGCCTTCAACCTCGAGCCCCACGAGATGCTGGGCGTCGTGCCCGGCGTCACGCCCCAGAACCTCAAGACCCTGACGCTCGAGGCCGAGAGCGTCCGCGACGTGGCCAACATGACGGCCGCCGAGCTGGAGCCGCTCGTGGGGAGGGAGGCGGCGCGGCGTATCTATGGGTTCTTTAATCGGAATCTGATTGACATGGGAGATGACTGATTGAATTGAATTGCATCTCCCTTTCTATATTCCTAGAGCGAACAGTTAAGGTATGCTACGTCACGCTAGTAATAACATTCATTTGGGATAATTGCAAAGGCGAAGGAGATGTATCAAAAGTAGGCGTCGTGGTAGTCATGACAGTTAACGCGGGCAGTGGTAGTTAGGGCGTTGATTAAGAGTTATTTTTATTTTGGCATTAAGCTACGGGCAAGGAAATTAACCTATTGCAATCGTTTGAGAGGGTATCGTGATCTCGTTCCATCATCATAGTGCTTCCCTCGTAAGTGAAACACCACGCCCCTCCCTTTTCCTTTCCTCGTCGCCTCCTCTCGCAATCATCGTCGAAATCAAAGAGCAAGTCAAGCCACAAAACAGCTCACTTCACTTTCCCTCAGGGTATCTATCTCTCCTCTCCTCCTTTCCTTTCCTCCATCTCTCTCTCTCTCTCCCAGCCTCTCTCGCTCTGGTCGGTTGGTGTTGGTTGGTTTTTGTCCCATCCAAGTCGGTCAGGTCAAACCCACGACGCTCTAAACCCTACTTGTCGTGCCGTGGGAGCGCCGGGTACCGCCGCCGCGTCGGCCGCAGTAGCCGCACGTGAGGAAGGAGATGATGATGCCGCAGAAGGACACGATGCCGTTGACGATGGCGGTGATGATGCCTCCAATGCCGCTAATCACGGCCATGATGGCGCGTCCGACGGCGCGGAAGGCGTCTGCGATCTGTTGATTATGTTTGTTAGCTTGCGGAATTCATTTGATGCCGTGTGCTACTGTGTACGTATGGTGGTGGTGGCAGAGGATGGTGGGTACCACAAGCAGAGGCAGCTTGGCGGGAATGGAGAAAGCGAGGGAGAGAGAGGGATGGAAAACTTACGCAAGAGATTACGGCACCCATCTTTGAATGCGGTTATGTGCTGGTGTTCTTTGGTGGTGGATGTGTCGACAGAGGCTCTTCTCTTGCTCTTGTGCTTGAGATGAGGGCGCTTTCTGTGCTTGGTCTTGTTGTTGATTGGGGCCTCGGGTGGTGAAGAAGAAGCAGGTCGTGGTTGTGGAAAGTGTACAGATTTTGGTTGCTTAGGTTCCTTAGGTGGACTAGGCTGCTTGGGGTGCTTGGGTTGCTTAGGCAATGATGTAGGTGGTGGTTTGGAAGCGTGCGGTTTTCCTTCTAGGAGGATAACAAAGCGGCGGCGAGTGTCTGTTGTTGTGTCTGGTAGCTGATGATGACTGGACGACATTCAAGCCACATCTACGGAGGGGGGTCTAAGGGATCTTTATACGTAAAAATTCCAATGCAGGGCAGGGCGGGAACGAGACAAACACGCGCGCATAGGCTGATAGGCTGATAGGCTGGTAGCAAGTGATAGGGTTTCTGAACTAATCTAGACTTGATGATATCAGGGAGAGGGGAGGGTGTGTCTCCATTGGCCAGGTGACGCTCGAAAAGACAGAAAAAATCAAGATGCCGAGGGGAGATTGCTTTGGATTCTCTTCTCTCCCTAGGCCAAAAGAACGAATTCTGACGTAGTGTGAACGCATCCAGCAGCACCCAGGAGGCGCCCAGGGGGGAGAAACGCTGCAGGCAGGAGCCACAATACGCTCGATACGTACAGGAAAAGCTACATCAATTACATACATGAGTTAGGTCATAGCCCAGCGCTCAGGAGTGGCAAGGGCAAGGATCTGGATTCCAATGCCGACGGATGCCACCTGCAGTGGATGTATGCCAATGCCAATGCCAATGCCAATTCCAATCCCAATCCCAATCCCAATCCCAATCCCAATCCCAATCCCAATCCCAATGGGAAAGGGACTTCCGATTTTTGGCAAAAGACCCTAGATCTGCTCCCTTCCTGTAGCCTGAGGAGGTACCTGCTGGTATACCTGCTGGTATAGACTGGACGCAGGTATCCCGGTCAGCTGCTGCCCATACCGGAAAACCTAGAAAGCCAGGACCTAAATTGGTTCCCGATGCGTGCAGCTGAACAATACGATACATGGAATAGGTACTTCGAAAAAAGACACAAAAGATACCTACATACACGCTAGATAGATTAGGTTTCTGTCAGCTACCCTGCCACCTTCCTGTAGGTAGGAAAATCTCCCCAAGTCGTGACGTGCATGCCAGCGGGTAGAACGATTGCATGCCTATAGGCGTGATCTGCGAGACGTCGTTCCAGCGGCTTGACGTCATGGCCATGGTTTGTCGGGAAGACCCACACTGCTGCTAGTTTAACGGCTCGACGATCTAGAACCAGCCTTCAGCAGCCTTGAAGGGGAGGGGCCTCGAAGCATCATTTCCTTCATCCTTCAATACCTACCAGGTGAGGTGGTTACAGTATACTGTAGTTATAGGTATCCTTCCGGGTTACATACAGGAGTACACACATGTATGATTCTCCTTTGCTTTTCTTCGTATCGGCAGCGTGACCAACACGTCCGAGTACGACCTAATTAGACGAATAGCCTCTTTCACTCCGTAACGGTAGATCAGGTATGGAAAGTCTCTGTGTGTATGTACACTGACAGTAGGTACATATCCGACCTAGCGACATTGTAAGACAGGTGCTTCCGTGTGTCAAATAAGGCATCCCTTGGCATTGGATGGTGTTCGAGTCCGGCGCAAAAGCTCCGGGGATTGCTTACAATTTCTACTAGGTAGTTCCTGGGTATCGAGAGTCGGATCGGAGTGTGTGTGGCAGCCACAGCACAACCACACGATTTGCCATGACGTATGTATGTAGAAGATATTTTTCGCATTCTATAGCACCGTTTTATATTGATTGGAACTAGGCGGCTTAGAGCAGATTCAGCCCCCCTGAACCCAGAGCTCTAACATACCTTACCTCCACATTATACTATGTAGAAGCATATAGATATAGATAGTGGTCGGCCTGCTTGACTCGCCTTGATTACCTATTAGGTAGTATATCGCACAAGACACAATAACCTAGCTGCTTATGAGCTTAGGTGACTCTAGGCCGTTGACCTTAGTCATGCATACTTAGGTAACTAGGTATACACCTATAATACACCGGGAGTATATCACACGAGACCCCCCGGCTCTGCTCTGCAACAACGGGTCTCGTAAAAACCTCCAGAAATCTTGTTTTAGCCCCCTGCTCTGACGTACCCAAGCAGCAGCCGCGATCCGAGCCCCGGGCTATACTACCTACCTACACCACCACGACCACACACCTGCCTACACGTAGGGCGTGGCGCCACAGCCATTAGTTAATTAGATGTGCCCTATCACACGCACATCGCGTGTTAACATACTTGGCTTAGTTATGTAGGTCAATAGTAGGTAGTAGGTAAGGTAGGCAGTAGTAGGCTAATGGTGGCCTATTACATACGTAGGTTAGGTATATAATCCCAGCCACACGCCCCCGATCCATCTCTGCTCCCTCCCCCTTTCCCTTTCCTCTTCTCACGTTCGCCTCCGCAGCCGGCCGTCCACCCCGTCTCTTCCCATCTCCGCCCGCCCAACCATAAATCCGGGAGATAGAGGCCGGGCACGCGGTCCTTGGCTCCGTGCTTGTTGGCAAAGCGAACCATCGCGCCACGCCGGATGAATTTCGAGTTCGACCCGCTCCCCCTTTATTGTGTGTGTGACGCGGGTCCTCTTCATGCGATTTCTTTGATAGGCTCGAGCGTCCCGTTTTGGTGGAAATTCAACGGTTACCAGATTTCCATATCGACGCATTTATGTGAACGAACAAATTCATTTGTTCCGTTCCCGTGCGTCTTTTTATTTTTGTTTCGGGCCGACGCGGCCATCGCTACCCGTTTTCATGTTGTTGTTTGTCGAACCGACGACCTCTGGATTTCCAAGAGTGACGTTTTCGATGCCGATGTGACGACGAACGGCGACGTTGCTGCTCGCCGGAAACAGACCCCGACCTCCTTTACCTTCCGCTGGCTTCCGGCCCTCGTTTACGCGACCCGACTCCGCGCGTGCGATTCGTCTCCTCCGATCGAGACGTGGCTCTCGAGGGTGTTATACTAGCTGGCCGACGACATGATCCGTCGACAGTCGTTTTTGTTTTTTTGCCGTTCGTTGCGTCAAGTCGTGGAGGGGTGTTGAGAAAAGAAGAACGTGTTCCACGAAACCAAGACTTTCTTCTTCCTCCTCTTCTTGAGCCTTGTTTGCTCTTCTGATCGCAGGCGCCTCTTGTTGTCTCTCGGAATCGAGTAAATAGGGCGGAAAGGAGAGGGGGGAGGGGGGGTTTCTTGTTGTTCTTTCGCTGTCGAACGCTTGTTTCTCTTTCTCCGCCTTGTGAACGACAGACCCGAACCGAATTTCGAATTCCGACTCGCGCGGAAATACTGCTTAGCCGCCGCCTTCGATCGATGTCCGTCTCTCCGAGATGTCTGGCGTGTCTTGCCGCCGATGCTGTTGATGCGATGCGATTCGATTGGGCTGCTGAAGTAGGCAGAGGGATTGGGAGGATGGTATATTCTACCTTGACGATGATGGCCACTTTCGACAACCTTATTGTTGCTCTCCTTAGAGTGGTAATCCTCATCGTCGCTACTCCCCCGTAGTTTCAGGTACACGAATCACCTCGGTGCTGCGATACTGCTGCTCGGGAGAGCCGGGCTGGTCCGCTCTGACACCAGCCCATCATTATACCGTTACTATTCTCAACAAACTGGCCCGACATTAGGGATGTAGTATGCCTCGGGGAGCATATCAGATTGTCGCAGTTACCCGCGAGTATGCTCGCACACCTATGTTGGGTCAGAGAGATGAAGACGAATTAAAAAGAGGATTAGGTTTGGAGATTTTCTCAAACTCTCTTCTTGAGCCTCCCTTTGGCTCCCTAATTGCTCTTTTGTCATAAGGTGTTTTCCTCACTCTTCGCCCGTCTCGCCAACCTTGGTGCTTTTGTAAGCGAAGGATCAAGGTAGTGGGACGCGTGAAAGGGTGGTGGTTTTTAACCTGTATATACTTCAATACTACATCTAGGATGTTCGTCTGGAGTGGTCAAACCAGCGTTTCTAGTACTCAGAGATACGATCAATACACTCAGCGACTTCTCAGCACCATGGCTACCTGTCAATGCTTATAGTGAAAGGCATTTACATATTGTCAGCACGAATCCATGTGATACTACATTGACATGTTAGTGAGGTTGGAAGCCGTAGAACACCTCACAACCCCGATGCCTTCATCCACCACATCGTTATTATATAGTTTAACAGTATATATTGCCGCTCAATGCTACTAAGCCGTAATACAAACACTTCGTGCTGCACACGTGAAACTTGGATGTATCAAGTTGAGATGTGTCGGCTGCCATCCCCGTCGCAGTGACGATGTTCCCCCCTGTTTCAACACATGGTCTGAAGCCGGGTAACGCTCTCTGCAAGATACGACGGCAATTAAATCTATTACATGACACCGAAGCCCCTCCAATCTCACGCGAGGATCATAGATTTGGACGGAGGTTTTAGGTTTTATGTCGAGTATCTATCTGGAAGAGGATATACAGTGAATCAATTAGACAGCATGACGCGTAAAGCGGAAGTTGCTCTGCAATCAGCAGTGCTCGGCTTGTGTGTGGTCTCCCAGCGCCGCTGGGTCACAACTGAAGAGAGGCTTGTCGTCCAAAGACTATTCCAGCCCGTGATTCGATATTCCTCGGACCTCGTTCGCGCATCCAACGCCCGCATCTTCACTTCTTAATCCGTTCGTAGGCGGCCCGAGGATGATAGCTTGGATATCGGGCCTTGGTCAAATAATCGGGCATCGCTCGTGAACTGCATCAAGATTGTGGACGGGCAGACGAAGAAGAGGGCGGTCGGCAGGGGGTCACACGGGGTCCTTAAAAGGAACCTCTGACACCTCGCTTTTCGTCGATGAACCGATACCGCTCGCGCTCCTTTCGGTCCTTCAGAAGGGCGGTCATGGCCATGATCAGCAACACTTGGATACCGACCATGCCGAAGACGGCAGTGAAGATGTTGTCGACGAAGGTGTTTCCGAAAGAGCTGACCGGCGTGACGCAGCCCTGCTGGAGGGCCGCCGCCGCCGGGCTCGGACACGTCGCATCGGTGATGAAGGCGGGCGAGGTGCTGTTGAAGTAGCCGCAGCAGTTGAACTGGGGAAAGGGTCAGCAGACTGGTTGTGAAAACGTGGCGCGCCGAACTAGTATCCCTACTACCACTACTTACCGCGGTTTGCATGAGCTCTTGGACAGTGCCGTCCTGCGCATTCCAGATAGCCCCGAAGTTATCCCGCATCTTCAGGGTCACCATCCACAGATCCAGACCGATCGCCATGGTGAAGATGATGTCGACGACGACCAGATACCCGGCCACCTTGATCCAGGTCCGGCTACCGGTCGCTAATCCCGGGAGGGTTATCAGAAAGGCAATGAACGTGAAGATGGCATTTGCGATACCAGCTATCCATCCAGGTTGATCAGCAACTTGTTCGGGAGCCTTCCGTACAGACTAAAAGCAGGGGGCGGGGGTCTTCTTTACCATTGAAAGGGAACGTCCGGTATAGGAGGTCCCGAGCAGCTTCCCGCCCATCCGTGGGCACGTCGAAGGCCGTCTGCCGCACGATGATGCAGAACCCCAGCATAATCGCACCCATGGACACGAACAGCCCATCCATCACCAAGAACGCTGCCAACACTTTGTTCACCATCTTGTCCTTGAATCTTATTTTCGTTTCCGAGGCCGTTCAGTTTCCAGCAATATTAAGAGAGGCGATCCGATGTCTTGTTTTTCTTCTTTCTCCTCCAACCTGTTCTGTCTTCTTCTCCCCCTATTTCTCAACAAATCGGAAATTCGTAGGAATCGAAAACGGACGGCCAGCGTCTTGGTTGAATTACAGTCGCTATCGAAGCGGTGGAAGGAGATACGGCGCGTGAAAAAGAATATAACGAAAAAAGGCCGCGACCTATTAAAAAAAGAACGTACGTCGAATCGATCGACTTGGATATGCAATATCCTCTCCTCGACGGGAAGGCCTGAGGGGGGAGCAAATCGGTACGAACAAGAAAAAATTAGAAGAAACGAAGTCGGAGAGAGAAGAAAGAAAGAAAAGGGATTAGTGTCAATAATGCATAACAGCAAGGAAGAATAGAATAACGTCGTAGGCGCCTGGCCCTTCAAACAAAACCAAGGTCGTTTTCTTGCTGCTGTGCTATTAGTTACAACGGTCGACCGCTCGACGGTACAATACGAAGTATCTATCTGTCTAAGGGCTCGCTCGGGAGGACCAGCTAACTACGAGGGAGTTGGCCGAGCAGGCTGGCTGATGGTCTGACTGGCAGAAACGCACAGGGGGGGAAATCTCATGCCCATGAAAGAGCTACGCCCCACCAACTGGCGAACTGGAGGCGGTCTCGAACGTCGCAGCGGCGCTCTCGCATCGCAAATGCCAAATTCCCAGGGCGGGCGAGCGTGCCATGAATGCGCCATGATGCGCCATGATGTGACAGCCCCTGACGCTTCTCGTTTCAGCGGCGTGTAGGGGAAGAAATCTGGCGCTGGCGGCGGGTGGCCCAGGGTTTGGCAGGGTTGTTCCCTCCTGGCACGGGCCATTCAGCGCGCCGTGTCCGGGCTTCGTCCAGCACAGCCGCCCAGGGGATCCCTGTCGTGCCGCTCGATGGCTGGGCGCTGCTCGTCCAGCTCGGCCAATCAGGGAGGGGCGCTGCTTCAGAATTCGGTATCACCACTGAGCAGAATCGGACGATGCCTGTCTGAGAGTCTCAGTCCGCGCGAGGCAGAAGGGCTTCGTTCAAGTGCCGACTGCCGTTAGTTATCTACCTGGATTATTACTTGTATGAACTACGTATGGACCATGGTGTTATAGAAGCCATGCATTAATACTAGTAAGAGCCGCACAACGAGGCTGAAAACCTTCAAGGCAGACAGACAGACGCTTGCTTGAATCATGAAGGCAAGGATCCAGGGCTATGACGGACCGATGCCCCATCTCACGTCCCGTGTTTTCCGTCCCAGCCATCACGCCGCTGCCGCTGCCGCTGCCGCTGTCGCCGCCGCCGCCGCTCGCTGAGAGACACGGGGATCTTCGGTTTTTCCCCCTTCTAGTAAGGGAGCAAGAGAGCAATTGGCTTGATTAACTACCGTACATAGGACGTATGTAGGACATTGAGCGCCCATGTACATTTATGTTTGCGCAAGCGCTCTCTCGTCTCTACCTCTTTCTTTTCCTCAATACAACTTGTTTGTCTCTCGACTCTATCTGTCTAACCGCCCATAGGTTTCATGTCGCATGCGGGCGTGATCGAATCCAGCAATGATGAGACGGGACGGCGAGCACCTCGAAGAAAAGAGACAAGAGGGAAAAAGGGTTTCATCATTTCAAATCAGCTGGCGAGCCGAAATTTGCTACCCGGGCACATCCAACGTTCTATGTAGGTAGTCAGTCAGTCAGCTGCTCTGCTGGGCTGGGCTGCCCTTACTTGGATTGGGTTGAGTTGACATGCGGGAATCGGGTAACGACCGCGGCGGGATTGGTGGCAACAGCTAGCCACTAGGAACACTTGGGAGGAAACCGGCCGGCACCTCGCGGCAGCCTGCATATCGATCGGATGCAGGCTTTGTGCCGTGACGCCTGAGGAGGGGCGGGCGCTGGGAGGGAAAACATCAACACCAACATCAACCTCAACCTCAACCTCAACGTCGAACTCAAGACTTCGGGGTGAATCGTGCGACGGTGTAGAAGACTGGTATTATACGTGCGTAGGCTCTGTGGTATTGTCGGCTAAATAATACGGCGTCGATGGCGACAGCGTAGCTGGCAACGAAGACATATATATATATATATCATATTGCCCAAGTACTTATGTATGGAAACAGGTAGAGTTGATACCGAGCAATAACTTCGTGCCAGCAGGACTCAAGTCATGGGCCATGGCACATTGTCTGCTATCTAGGGAGTTTGTTTGGGTGGCCCTTGGACGACGAAGCTTACCCAGGCCCAAGTGAACGAGGGTTTTATCGCAGTACATAAAACGGGACACAACTTCCTACGTAACAACAATGCTACGATGGCATTCAGAGGCATCTGTACCTGGCATCTGCAGATACAGGAAACCTTGGAACATTCCAAATATACCCTTAGCTGAATGAAAAAGAAAGAAAAAAGCATCTTCTGGCTTGGGCTGTATTGCACGCTGTACATAGCTGCGACGTTGGGGCGTGTCAGCACACTCACCTAGGCATATGAAAGATCTGCAGAAAACCGAATAAGTCATTCAGGTATCATTGTGTTTCCCAGCTATTGTTTTTTATGGTACAAACACAATGCTGAAACTAATATTAGTAAATAGCAACTACCTACTGTATCTGTTCTAAGTAATTGGCTTCCGGCTTACTGTTTTGATGAATTAATATTCTGGCTTATGGGCAGCTGGGTAAGGCAATTGCAATTCTGGACACCTAATTCTGGGAATTCTTATCTTCAATAAGAACCATTAAGCCTTATGGGGACGTATACACCCTACCTTACCCCATAGCGTTAGGTTTCATCTGTTAGTAAAGGTCCAGTAAGACGCGATGAAATAAATGTCCCAACTAACATTTTAGCCAGCCTTGAAGTCCGTCGTGTATCATCTTTTTAGTCTCAGAATTGATCACTTGATCACTTGATCACTCAACGCCGGTCAACGGCTTGAGAATCGGAGGAGAGACCAGTGACGGTGAGACTGAGGCGCCGTCATCATGTGTGTCACTGTCCCAACTAACACTCCCAAGACTCCTAACTAACTAACAAATTGACTGCGAGGTATCCGGGTATCAGGCTGTCTAGAAACCAACAAGCCAGACAAGCAGTTTCGACGGTAATTTTGCGACTGC
Source organism: Diatrype stigma (assembly GCA_022225965.2). Classification (NCBI taxonomy): domain Eukaryota; kingdom Fungi; phylum Ascomycota; class Sordariomycetes; order Xylariales; family Diatrypaceae; genus Diatrype; species Diatrype stigma. The sequence goes on along the minus strand of JAKJXP020000134.1, from coordinate 35,241 downwards.
ATTAGGGTACCACCCAAGTCTCAATCGTCCCACACCACACCCTTGTTGCACTCCAGAGGCCAATATTAATATGCCTCTCCTCGGCGTTCAAAAGTCCTTCACCGAGTCCAAAGAGCAGTCGCCGCGCTAAGCTACGCGTTTCCCTCGCACGAATTTCCATCGACTGCGAATTCCGCTAATCTCGGGTTTTGTTTATTATACGATACTGGACCTAGACCGTACTTATAACATTCAAGTCAGGTGGTATCGATCGGCCTTTCTTGAGCCGGTCCAGTTATCATTGCCCCGACATCGTTATACTTGTTCGTACTGTCGTCCTCGAGCATACCATAGTACCGGCACACTGCGTCGAATCAACGCTTGACTTCTCTCTCGCGGACGAACTATGCCCAAGTCACAGCCCTCACTGGTCCTTCGTATACAGCTCGTTGTCGCACAAGAGCACCATTACCACTGGGCAGTATGGATCCTGCGGGCGGAAGTGCACAAAGCCACCGCGCTACCGGCGTGATTTGGCGACACAACTCACGACACAACTTACAGCTCACAACTCACAACTCACAACTCCCAACGGCCGCATCTTAAGCTGGAAAGCGCGCTCTAGTTTCCGACATAGCAAGCACTAACCGTAGCGAAGTCATAGCACTACTACAAGCACTACTACAATACCTACATACATCTAAGTATGTAGAGTACTTCCAAGGTTGTTTCTAGGGAGGGGCTGACAACCGAAAGGCCTGGTGCATTTGATTAGCACGAGAGTCGATACTACATCATGTACATACATCGTATGTACATTCGTAAATACCTACGGTAGGTACCTTACCCTATGTACCTTCCAGCTGACAACGCGCAGCAAAATAGTGCTTACGGGGGGGTTAGTCAAGGTGGGTACCCTGCAGCGGTTCCCCTATCTGGACTCTTGGAACGATTTCATTGGAGGCTGCTGCTACTCGGAGCCCAGAAGGTCTACCAGTCGCAGTCCCTCTTGCGGTACCTTTGGGACGCTTGCGCACAGCGGAGGCACAGAGCCTCCGAACCTCCATTTCCGTGAATCTGTTGCGGTACAGCATCCGGCAGTACTCGTCTCGGCGCAACCCAGTCGCGCTCATGTTGTCTGCATTCACTGACAGGCAGGACCTCCTGCAAGGTAGCCTGAGATGCAATTGCGATTGGCGTATAAGTTTTATAGCGTGCCAAGCACCATGTAGCTGAGCAAGGTTCGCCCACGCAGAGGAACTTGCCATAACGCCGTCCATTCCCTTCAATAGCAGCTTAGCAACATGAATATATCTGCGCGTGGAAAGATCGCGATTCACTGGCTTGGGGGGTTAGGCTAGTTTTGGAGTCAGTCCCCCATCCTAGATGCTTCGTGCATACGAAACCCGGCACATATGCATATGTGAGGAGAATAGGGGTCGTTCCAACATTGTTTGGCGTGTGTAGGCCCGAGGCACCGTTAACCTCCGCACCCTTTTTAGTAAGCTCGGAAAGTGTGCTCTACCTGTGTACGAATAATGACCATGATGATACTACATATTTACCAGGCTTCTAAGGTCAGCATTCAGGTCACGGCTTGGTGGTACGCGTGTGGTGGTAGTAATGGCTAAGAGCTTATTATGCCTAACGCCACCAGGTAATCGGCATTGACAGGCCGATGCAGAGATATATTTATAGCTTGGGATTCTTCCAACTCCAATAGTGAAAGCCCCCCTAGGTAACTTTTATACCGTACCTCAGCAGTGCACCTAACAGCTCCATTCACAGATATTCCCCGGCATGCACGTGCACACAGATTGCGGGATGCGGCACAAGATCATACTATTTGATCATCGATGACACGGAATTGGCTGTAGCTTTATTTGACAGATCGGCCACTGTGAAACTATATTGCTTGGATACAGATACTAGTCACCAGCTCTGGGACATTGCAACATCACTCCAGTCAGTCTGACTGCAAGACTCGGGTCCCGACGTTAACTACTTCGTACTTGCATATCAACTGCAACGTGAGACTTAGCCCGCATGCATGCTACCGATCTATTTTACTCTGTAAAGACATTGTCAATGATTTACAGCTTTCCAAGCCTTTTTTCTACGTAGGTATCTACATAAATAGATAGATCACTATTCTGTCATACCCTTGGGCTCCGTCCCCGATGATACCGTAGTAGCCATGGAGATGAATGTGTCTTCTTTTTTGCTGACCATGTGTGGCCTATTCGATGACATAACTTGAGATATCCCGAATAGCAAATTCACGACATCTAATTCCTACTTGCTTAGTGAACTTGTGATGAACACCTATAACAAGGGGTCCAAAGGAGATATTTTTGAACCTGTTTACCCTTCGTGTTTTGTGTGATGTTGTAGTAAGACCTAACCCTTAGGTGTTTGACAATTGCATGATATTAGATACCGATCCAGGCTATCAGATCTGGTACTCATCCATAATCACGACATCCCTCCCACGTGTACATCTGAGCCTTGAAAGCCTCCAAGCTATATTTCCATGACATATGAATGAATGGAGTTGTTTTCCCATGTTGATAGCACGTCCTATAGAACATGCTATATCACTACTATGTAGATATACTACATAGTCTGATAGTATAGAGAACGAAGATCATGTCCAAGAAAGGATAATGGGAATTATTGTACCTACGTACGTATGTGTAGTATGGGCATTTACGAAGCGCTAGCTTTAAGTCCATACGCCTTCAACCTGGCAAGCTCGCATCTTGAGATGGGCTTCATTTTGGAGGAAAGCACAAATGCAACGGTTATAACGGTAGGGTCCATCTTTTGATTGCGCCGGTAGGCTTGGGTAGGTATGTACCTTCTCTCTGCCAGAATACAGTTTATCATATTAGCGCATGCCTGGGTACACACTGGGCACCACTGATTGGTAGACGCATACCATGAATACCACCTTCCCTTCTTCGGCAAAATTAACCCAGTACCTAACCAGCCTTCAGCGCTGCCAGCGTCCTGCAAATGCTCCTGCCCATGGTCCTGCCCATGTCGTTCTTACTTTTTGTCCCATTTTCCTCATCCGGAATACCCAATCAGCATTTCGCATGCTTCGCCTAGCTCAAAATCCACCCTGAGCTAGCCCCTCCATCCCCGCTCTTACCCCTATACAGCGCGCGATACACTGTACAGTCTAGGTACAGGTTAGCGCACTCGTGGTCGTGGTAGTGTCTGTCAAGTGTCTGTGTGGGTATGCACTATTGGGGCCCATTTTATTCCTTCTTCATCGTTAGTAACTGTAGGTAGTGCATAGGATACGGGGCCGGCTATGTATGTAGCAGTAGAGGAGCGATCAATGGATTATTCTAATTATTACGCAGTAGTGCCGTCGTGGTAGCATGCCGGACATGCCTCGCTACCTATGTACCTACCCAACTTGTCCGTGGCCGTAGTAGATATTATAACTCGATGGTGATAGATGGTATGCGGGAGACAGTACGTAGCAGCGGGCATGGACCCAAGACCCTACGTACAGACACAACAGAGCCTGACAGGCTTATGTGCAACAGGTAACCTCAACTACTTTACGCTAAATACGTGATCGGTGGTTGACTTGCAGAAAATGTGATGAGTTTAGGCGGGCCCAGTCGACTGGGGCAAAAACTGGGGATCCAGGCAGCTCCCCACAGAGCCACAGAGCCCACCAAGTCCGCAGTGTCCACAGAATCCACGCAGCCCACAGAATCGCCAGAGTCCACAGAGTTTGGAGCACCTGAAGGCCCTACGCTCCTTTCCTTTTTAAACGCGCTGCGGCCGTGTCAAGCAAGAGCCCGTGTGCTACCACCTCACTATCCTCTTTTCAACCATCCCGCATTCACCTTTCCTTTTCAATCAAGCCCCAAGCCAAATCCATACTGATTTACCGTTGGGTTGTTTCTTTGCAGGGGAACCCGAAACCCAAAAACGTTTATTCAATTCACGATTGACGATTGACGTTTTACCTGATCGAAACCTTATTCAGTGAGCCACGTTGATCGATTTGACGAAGTTAATCTGGAATTGATTGATGAATTGATCGATTGATTGCCAGGTTAGTCTTTCTAACTGACCACTGACTACCTACCGGCTACCTACCCATTACCGGCCTTTGCCTTTTGCGTCACATTTTGTGCATAGCAGAACATTGAACCTTGAAGCCATCCATAATCCATACTTCCATCACTCTCAGCACAGCTGGTACCAGCTCTCTTAAGTCGTCAGTTTAAGCATCGATCTCAGGCCAGGTCAGGTCCAGCCAGTCAAGTCGGATTCGAGACAAGCAAGCGTGTCGAATCCAACCCATTCGGGAAAAAGAGCAAACCTCGGTATATCTCTTTCCTCTTCACAACACCGGCGACTATATTTATCTTCCAACTTTCGCCATTCCCGTCCGGGTCTTTAAGAAGTCAAGTTCAACTACATCTGGTATTTCCACCTAGGCAATTCCAACACTGCATTACACTGCACTGCACTCCAGTAGGCGAACATAAATTAAAATAAACTTGAGAGGTATGTACATGTCTTAACATCGCATCCATGCGCCCAGATCACAACCATACAACATACAGCATTTTCAGTTGAGTTGCCATGTACTTTCGTACTTGACGATTTCGGGCTTGTCCAATACCTAAGTAGGTAGGCAGTGACCCGAAAAGAGAAATCAGAGAGTCGAACAAGACCAATTAGCATCTCAAACACAAGATTCCTCGGCAAGACCAACCCAAATCACCGATACAATACACTTACATTCTAGTCTGGTGTTGTTATTCCCCTTCCGGTCTCTGGCCTCTGGTATCCGATTTCTCGTGATATGTATTCAGCTTTGGCGCCACAACTGACTTAACCTGAATGGCACTTACCTAACCTAATCTGATACAGGTGAATTTATCGTCATCACTCAATTGAGAGCCGCCTCTCAATACTTACCTACTTCAGCAACCCAGACCTACCTACTTACGTAGTAGGGCAACAACCACGCAGTCCCTCCCACTCCCACCTTTCACCACCTGCACGCCCGCACACCCGCACACCCGCACGCCCACACCCCGACATTCTGACACCCATACACCCTGACCCTAACGAGTTACAACCCAAACGCCGTCGCCCCTCCAGCTATACCCGCTTACCAATTCTACGAGGTACCCCAACCAGGACCAGGACCAGCACCAGTACCAGGCCAGGACCCTCCTACCGATCAGGAGCCACTTACCAGGAGCCACTTACTAGGAGCCACTTACTAGGAGCTAAAGCTACCTTAGTTAGGAGCCACTCACATAGTACAAGCATAGGTGGTCCTTGCGTTTTAGGTAGCAAGGTAGCAAGAACCTGGACCCACTCAACCTCGAGGAAGGCACAAGGTTCAACCAGCCAGCACCCCCCAAGCACCCCCAGCCCTTCCAGCACGGTGCACCACCACTACCACCACCACCACCACCACCACCGCAGCTCCAGCTTCCAGCTCCAGCACCCAAGAAAATCCCCAAGAAAATCCCGCCCAAGCCCAAGCCAGCCCGCCAGCCGCCCTTTTTACTTTTTACGGCCTACCGCCTACCTTATTCATTCTACTTCCACTATTTCAATCAAATCAGAGCACCTCTCCGCTCAACGCCTGATCAAGTAAGGTCGTCCGCACCACGACCAAAACAGTATCTCCACCACTTTTTGCCTTTTTCGTTTCGTGATACAAAAGAGGCTGTAGCATCATACCCAATTCGCGACCAATACCGAAAAAATGGCCGACATCACCGATCAGCACGACCAGACCTCGCCCAACGAGCTGGACGATTCCCATGTCGGCAATGGCAATGCTGCCGCCAACGAGAGCCGTGGCATCAAGCGGGCGCGCGCTAGTATCGCCGACGACGATGATGACGATGACGAGAAGGGCGGCCGTGAGCGTCGCAAGATCGAGATCAAGTTTATTAGTGATAAATCGCGTCGCCACATCACCTTCTCCAAGCGCAAGGCCGGTATCATGAAGAAGGTACGTGTGCTCTGCTGCAGCTGCAGCTGCAGCTGCCAGGTCAATCCTCGATCCTACATGTTCTTTCTTGTCTCTTGTCTGCTGTCTTGTTCTCTGAATCCTGTTGTTCTTCTGGTTGTCGCGTCTAACGTGACGCGTTTTGACGTGCACTTGGCAATGGAACCGGCAAGCACCTGCATGGCGATTGGATTGGCATTGGATGCATCATATTACTCCGGCCTGAGTTGTTATACTAACGCAAAATTTACATAGGCGTATGAGCTTTCTGTTCTGACCGGCACTCAAGTCCTGCTCCTCGTTGTGTCGGAAACGGGTCTTGTTTACACATTCACCACACCCAAGCTCCAGCCTCTGGTCACGAAAGCTGAGGGCAAAAACTTGATCCAGGTCCGTGCTCCTATGCTATGTTGTTATCACGCCCCATTACTAACCAGGATCCATTAGGCCTGCCTAAACGCACCCGAGCCCAGCACGGGCAACGAAAATGGTGTAGATGAGCAAGTCGAGTCACCCGAAGACCCTCCATCCCATATGCCCCCGCAGTCGAGCCGGCCCGGTATTCCCCAGAACCACATGCCACCGAACTATATGCCCAATGTGCCGATGGACCCCTCACAGGCTCTTGCCTACCAGAACTATGTTCAGCAGCGCGGCAACCAGTATGCTATGCCTCCGCAGTCTAGCATGCCGCAGCACGCTTCTCATCAGTCTTGAACTCGTCGACCAACAGACGACGACTTTGCCTTGCCCCTGATACCCAGATTTTGACGCATTCACGAGGTTTTCTTTTCTTTTTAATTCATTTTCAGTTGAAGCATTACGATCTTGAGACAGTCATAATTTGCAAGGCCTTGGTGGTCTGGCGTTGTGGTACCGTCGTCGTGACATTTTTTCCCGACAACCCCCCGTCATCTTCTAGGCTCTATTCGACCTTTTTTCCATGGATTCGTGGAGACTCCAAAATCGGAACATTCGCCACTATTCACCATACAGTTGCTTGCTCATTTTTCCATCTTATGATGGCAGTCACTCAGTGCACTTTCGGCCGCGACTTTTTTGGAGCTGATGCGTGCACACAATCTAATCTCAACTAATCTCTGTACCATAACAACGCGGACCGCCTTCCCGTCATGGGGTCAGACTTCACCACTTGGCTCGACATCGCCGAACCAAATAGAACTGGAGTGGTTATCAACAAGTTGGCTTTCTATCCATGGCTTCTGTGGAAAGAGATCGGTCAGCATTACTAGCATATTCGTCGTCGACTTCGATCCTCACCAATATTGGTCAACTTGGATCCTTACCAACATGTTGTAAGGGTCCGGTGATCTGTGTCAACCGAGCGTCCACTGGGGTCTCCCAGTACGTGCATGTTGACACAGGTGGACGGTACCAAAGGGAACGACTATGCGGAGTGGCATTAACAACATCATCGCACAACGCAGGGGAGTTTGGGAATCTGGTTACTTTATACAGCTATTGATTACTATTGACCCCGGCGAAATGCATGGTGCTCACATGATGGCATATCTTCCATCATGGTCATACCCTCCAGGTAGATGCAAGCTTCTTGGCAAAATGGTCTTCGTTCGAAGCATATAGTATGACGTACATAGGTCATGAATGAGCTAAACAGGCATGGAAATCGAAATTATCCCGCAAGTGATATAAATGTGACATTATGCCTAAGTGCTGGTATCGAAGCAACAAGTCTTACACTTGCCTAATAATGTTCCACTTCGTCCATGTTCACATCGTAACTTTTTTTACCGAGTTCAGGGAGTCATGACGAACGTGGTTCATCCAATATCAATACACAGACGGATGCTTGAAGAGGTGGGCTATCTATCTTTATATTTGTTAGTCATACCAAAGTGCTCCCTTGAACTGGTGGAACCAAGCAACTGAATACACAATGACATTATAGCCTCGAGTATGTCTTCAGTTGTCAACACCAGCAGGTTGTAATATCTGGACTAGTAGTTCACATTGATTTGAGTGGCTCTCAGCAGGCCGTGCATAACAGAAAATAAATGTATGTCTTTACTACATTGCTTATGTGTGTACTAGAGGCCCCCCCTTAAAGTGCAATTAGAGGGCGGGCTGTGATAGTCTTGGCCGGATGAGTGAAGGTCACTGTCTGACCTCTTTTCTCCTCAATTTGTTCCTGCATATATGGATTGCCTGCCCAAGCCCTATGATGGATTTCTTGTTTTTGTATGTTTAAAGATAAATTGTAAGTCCCTCCACGTTTAACGTTAGGCCAAAATACTGGGTAATGATGATGCATTAATAGAGTAACCCCCTTTTTATGTATTATAAGAAAGAACAGCAACTCCGCAAGATATATACCTCCAACCTCCTTTTCTCGCCCCCCAGGGGAGGGGTGCAAATGAACGAAGTAGACAATCCGTAGAATGGGGCGCCATTAATACTTCCACAAGCGGCCAATGATATACCCCTGGAATGTAGCAGTATTACCGGCGGCGAAGGTTAATCCATCGCATATATATTGAATTTTCGAATAAAGCCAGTACGAGACGGTACCTTGGCCAAGACATATCGATTAATGTGCTTGACTGGTAGTACCTCCTCCCTCCTGGGAGAACGGGGCATCTTGCCACGCTTATCTATCATCGGGGCAGAATATAAAGTTCTTAAACACGCTAACGGGGAGAGACGAGGAGAAGACACATAGTGCAGTAGGTATATAAGCTAGGATATATAATTTCATTTCATATTCCTCGATTTGCTTCGTAGGCCACACAGATCTAAGCGCCTTTTCTTCTTTGGTTGGTTTCTCATCATTCAAGCCCTTAACCAAGATGGCCATTATCAAAGCCACTATGACTGGTATAGTCTAGTCACTACCTCTTCACGGGCGTCAGGTACACGTTCAAGGGGATCCGGTCCCAGAGGGCGAACGCGCGCTGCCTCTCGATCCAGTTCTTGCTGTCGTCCGCCAGCTCCAGGTCGAAGTCGTACACGATGCGCGCCAGGATCAGACGCATCTCCGCATAGGCCAGGCTGACGGAGAAAACCGATTTTTCATGGTTAGTTTGTTGTGCTACTTGTTGGAGGGGTGCCTAACTGGAATATAGGGGGAAGGGATAGGGAGAAGAAAGAAGATACGAGGAAAAGAGGAAAAGAAGAAACATACTTCCTTCCAATGCAGTTCCTAGGCCCGACGTTGAACGGCTGCAGCGCCTCGAGCCGGTTCCCCGACTTCGCCGCCTCCGCCGCGTCGCCCGCCAGGAACCGCTCGGGTTTGAAGGCCCAGGGGTCTTCCCAGTTGTCCTCGCTGTGGTTGATGGACCAGTGCTGCACCTCGACAAAGGTCTAAATAAATCCTCCGGGGAGCGGACGCAGGTGCGGGTCAGCCAGTCCGTCAAATACGTGTGATCAGATAGTTTGTTTGTAAAACAAGGGAATTTGAAAAAAAGAAAAGAAAAGAAAGTGACGGGGAAACGTGGGAATGAAGGAAAGGGTACGGTTTCTTCAAAGACCAATGCGAATGCCAACACGAAAGAAACTTTAAAAAGAAACTTACGCCACCAGGGACGTAGTGGCCGGCGATGAGCTCGCCCCCGGCCGGCACGACGCGGACCAGTCCGGACGTGACGGGCGGGTAGAGCCGCAGCGCCTCGTTGAGGGCCGCGAGCATGTACGGCAGCTTCGCGCCGCCGCCGCCGCCGCCGCCGCCGCTGCCGCTGACGGCGCCGAGGGTGATGTCGGCGGCGCTGGCGAAGGCCGACCGCACCTCGCGCGCCAGCGCCGCCAGCGCCGCCGGGTGCGTCAGCAGCAGATACGTCGCGCCCGAGAGCGTCGTCGCCGTCGTCTCCGACCCCGCCAGCACCAGGATGAACGCGTTCGAGCCCAGCTTCTCGAAGGAGAGGTTCTACAATTAAGTGCGCGCCACCAAACCATGGCCCGCCGGGGGGTTGGTTGGTTTTTTGGGTTAGCGAGTGCGTGAGTGTATAAGGGTGTAAGTAAGGGTGGGTGAGAGTTGAGTACGAAAAGAGAGTGAAAAGGTTCCGTTTGTCACTGAGCTCAAACTCACCCATTCCTCGCGCCGCCTGACCAGGCCCTCGAAGAGGTCGTCGCGCGCCCCGCCTGCCCCCCCCTCCTCGCCCCGGCGCAGGCGCGACTCCAGCATCTCGTGGATGTACCGGTTCATCTCGGCGAAGGCGAGCAGGCCGCCGAGGCTCCAGACCCACTGGACGACCTCGCCGAGCCCGACGTAGCTGAGGGCGACGGTCCAGGCGCCCGCCCGCACCGACCCGAAGATGAAGGCGATCCACGGGTGGTAGTCGGACCGCTCCAGGCACCCGAACGGGTGCCCGAACACGAGCTCGCCCACGATGTCGAAGGTCGCGTAGTTGTACCAGGCCTCGATGTTGAGGGGGGTTTTCGTTTTCGTCTTCGTCTTCTTTCCCTCCCCCTCGCCCTTCTTTCCGTCATCGCTGCTGCTGCTGTTGTCGTCATCGTCGTTCTTGCTGCAGATCTCGTGCAGCCGCCGCAGCAGCAGGTCGACGTAGCGCGCGATCAGCGGCTCCTGCTGGCGCATGGCGGCGTCGGAGAAGCCGTGCGACAGGGCGCGCCGGAACCGCGAGTGCTCGTCGCGGTCGGCGTTGATGATGGACGTTGGGATGGCGCGGATGTTCTTGACGAACGTGGCCGCCTTGGGCATCTCGCTGCCGCCAGTGCTACTGCTGCTGCCGCTGCCCGTATTACCGGCTGCCTTCGCCTCGTCGCCCACCCGGTGCCCGTACTGGCAGCCCACAGCAAACATCTGGAGTTAGCTATCTACCCGACTTTCATTTTCCAGTTTCAAATAATCATTCCAGCGATGAAATTTAGGAGTTCCATGTTATAATAGTCCTAGGAGTAGAACAAGAGCTCCGGATGACTTCAAAGATGTCTGCTCATAAAAAGATGCCAACCTAGGGGAGAGAAAGAATAAAAGAAGAAACAAGAATTCGGGAGGTTTGCTTACGATCTCCCGCCAGGCGCGCGGGTCCGTGAACGAGAGGTGGTTCGGCCCCAGGCGCACGACGGGACCGTACCGCTCGTGCAGGCGCTGCGTGTGGACTGCGAAAAGGGGGGCGAAGGGACGGGGGTCGATCAGTGTTAGCCTAGGTAATTACTTATGTAGTTGCCCACCACATGACATTCAACATCCCCTTTTCCACCTCGTTATTTCTTTCTTTCTTTCTATACTATATGAATATACGAATATACAGGACGGACGGGCTGGCACCCTTTCGAAACCCGTAGCCTGTGTATCGTAGCTCATGTTCCTTGGCATGTCCATACGTCTATGAAGAAAATACATATATATACAGAGAGATGTACACTACATATGGGAAAGAAGGGGGGGGAGAGAGAGAGGATCATCTACTCACAAGCTTGGTTCCCGAACCCGTGCCTTATAGCCCACGGCAGCGTCGACGCGCGCTGCAGGACGGGGCCGGGGAACTTGCGCAGCGGATGCAGCCATAGGTTGTAGACGATGCTGGCGCCCTCCCAGACGACGACCTGTGGCGTGCACACTATGAATCAGCTGCTGTGGGCATAGCTAAAGGATGGGTTGATAGAGCTAGCTATAGCTTTAGGGATATACGTGGCAGACAGGGGGTTTTTGGGTGTTACGACACAGATATATGTGATTATCGTGATAATATATATCGTGGTGGTCGGAGTAGCAACCACTTACCGTGACCAAGGCGATGACGGCATACCGCCAGAGGCTGTTCGCGATGTCGACGTCGACCATGTTTAGCGGAGTATTTCCCCCGATTAACTTGACCTGTTCCTATCCCTATTTGTTTTGGACGTCGGGTATACAAACAACGACTCGTAAATGAAATCTAGTGACCAAAATAACAACAATGCAGAATCACGAGGGATGCTCGAGGATGCTTGGTTGATAAATACCCGAGTAAGTTGAGATAGACCCGTGCTTATTGGTCAGAGGCAGGTTGGTATAGCTGGTATAGGCTGGCTGGGCAGGCCAGCTTTTCTCCACAGGGGGTCTCACGTTACTATACACTACCCACCTATCTAACTATGACCATCATGGACGGACTCGACCGACGTCAGGAGTTGCAGAGCATCAACAAATCAGCTTCTGGCGATGACACAATTCCAGTTGTCCTACCTGAAGGCCCATGCGACCCTATCCGGGGGTTTTCTTTCCTTATGCGAGGAGGGGGTAATAAGGAGGGGCAGAGGGGGATAGGGAGAAGAGCTTAGCATGTAGCACGTATGCCTATCCGGGTATGTAGTAGCCGCTCAGGATGGGGGTGGCGTTTGTCAAGGTTCAAGGATCACCAGTAATTGATCAATCATCACGATCACCACCCGCCGTATTCGTATTCTCCTTGCAGCATGGGCAATTAGTTATGTCACGCCTCCGGGATTAGCGGGAGCCGATGAAACCTAATTCATTGAAGCGGAACGGAAGCCGTTGGCCGGGTTGCCGGTCCCCATACCGACAGCTCCGATAGTTAGGGTTCGGGGATCTAGTATTTTACAATTCCAACACCTCCAGGCCCGTTGTTCGGCGTCAATCACGGGTTGTTGCCTGGTCCGGACGATGGCTGCAACGGGCATGATGCGATGCAATCAAGAATTACGGCACTGTACCGTAGCCACCGCTTCCTTCTACATATCGGTGGCCAGTGCTGAAATGCATTGGATCTTGGTGGCGGCGCCCCTGTGCTGCACAGAAGTTCGGGTGCATCATTCAGCCCAAGTCCGATAGGATATTTCATTCGGGAAAGGAAACAGCTAGCACATGAACGTCGTAGTAACATCATCAATGCTAAGTCACATGAAAAAGAGAGAGACCGCCTTTGGAGAGGAAGCATCGTCGTAGTAATAGAGGAGGCATCGGGCACGAATCCGCAGACCAACTGCGAGTTCTATTGGTAAAGCGAGACCGAACTCCAGACCTAGTAATTCCATGCAGAAAGCGTAGACCGACCCTGCCAACCGGGCATTTCCCTCCATGTCAACGAGGCCATCGCCGCGGATGTGGGCATTCTCTCCGCGCGCGGGCTCCGTGGGGTGCCGACCTTCATGGCCATCGTTATGCTGATCCTTTTTCCTCCTCCCTTCCGTAAGGTATTTGCCCTCGACGATCGACCGCACAACAACATGCAACAACAACCACAAGCTTAGAAGACGAGAGCCGCACCCTTCGTCTTCTTGTCACCACTGTTGATCGACTCCCGTTAGCACATCGCGCGCAGGGCACAGTTTGCTGTCGCCTCGACAGGATATAGATAGGATATGGAGGAAACATCATGACGTACCCGAGCTCGAAGTGCTTGCATCGCTTGAGGGGCAGCTGCTTCTTCTGCTTGCAGGAGGAGCACTCTAATCGCAGAACGATCTTCTTGGTCGTCTTCGCCTTCTTGTGGAAAACGGGCTTGGTCTGACCACCGTAACCGGACTGCTTGCGGTCGTATCGACGCTTACCCTGCGCGAAGGCAGAAGCCTTGCCCGCCTCTGTTGGAGTGGAAGTTGCGTCAGCCAATGTTCTTCTTCTTCTTCGTGTTTGCATGTAATGTTCTATTCCCGCCCTCTCCTCTCCTCTCCTCTCCCCTCCAATTCTCTCTTCCATGCTCTCCCTCCAAGTCGCCGCGGCGCGCGTGTGGGGGTAATATGTGGTGGTGGAGATGACGGGATGTCTGGACGACGGGATGCTCTGGCGCAGCTACGTACTGTACTGGGTGACCTTGTGAAGCGTGTGCTTCTTGCAGTCGCTGCCGCGGCAGTAGGTCTTTCTCGTCTTCGGGATGTTCACCATTTTTGCGACCTTTTGCTGGGGTGCTGGGGTGCTGGGGTGTGTCGTGTCGGCGGAGTGGGCGGGCGTGATGATGGGGATGGTGTGGTGTTGTTATCGGAAATTTCACTCAAGAGACGAAGAATTTCGCAATTGTCTGGTGGGATTTGCCTGGTGTGCACAAGTGCAGGTGGGGACTGGCTTGGTGTTCCGAGAGGGAAACTGCCGGGGTTTAACCATCGGCGCTGCGCTTAGCCAGAGATCTCTAGTTGGTCATGTCACGTGGATTTCAGATCACCATCATTATGTAATCCTATTTAACCTATTTAGCGGGTATGGAACTACCGTGTGTACTATGTACTAACGTCTATATCGTGGCCATTTCCTGATGGCTACAAGTAACACAATGTCTGAGAAACCCCATCACCTACTCTGACTCATCCGCATCCCTTTGGTTTTGAGACACAGTTTTCCGTCTTGTCCACCGCGACTTACGAGTTATAGGAGTAACTGAGGCTGTGAGGATAACTACGGAAGCGAAACGCATTTCAGCGATCCCCTACTCTGGTGCTGTGATGTGCTTGCAATGGGCCTCCAGGCGCTCTGCTCCGCCAAAAGGAAGACCTTCAGCTATTGCCTGAGATTATGTGGCCAAGATCAGGCCAAGCTGAGTATCATGTCTCACAACTGATTCCTGGAACAGTGTCTCTTCTGATGATGTCGGGAACTCGGACCACCGATGCTAAGCAGTGTGCCAATGTCACAGCTGTCAAGTGTCAAGTGATATCAGTCTTCGAAGGCTTCGTCTACCTACCTAGGTACCTACAAATGTAGGTAGGCACCTGGGCATTTAAGCTCAAACTCTCATGCACAAGCTCGTCTACGGACATCCATAGTTGACCTGAGACGGGAGCACTCGGTACCACTGCTTCCAGCTCAGGCAGGAGCGCCCAGCCTGCCCAGCCTGTCCGACCTGGTGGCTCGGGTGAGTTGCCCACGTTTGACCAATCAGCAGTGGGAGGTTGAATCTAAAGGGGCCAGATCTGCACTAATCCGGCTTGGCGCAAAAGCGCCACCCCTGCTTGTCATAGGCTATTCGATGGGGCCCTTTGAGAGAGTTTGCGCTGAATTGTGAATTGACAAAGAGGGACGGACAAGAGGGACAAGAGGGACAAGAAGGAACAATCCGGTGGCTCGCGAACTCGATGCATCCCGTGCTATTTTGGGGGTCTTTTGGGGGGTTGCTTTGTTACTCGATGTACTTCTGGATAATGCCTGCCCTGAATTGCCTTCAGTGTTGATAAAGGGCGCTCGAGACTTCCTGTCGAAAGTTAGATTAGCAGTGAAACCACGATAAGTTGTCCTTGGTAGTACCAGAGTACAATAACAATCAGGAGGATGGATGATTCCGCTCAAGAACTCAAGTGCCACAGACTTTCATGTCATTCTTATGTTTGATGCTCCTTCTTCCCGCCTAATTTTAGATACGGCATTCAGTCTCGCTTCCTATCCACGAATAGCCGGACCCGGACCTGGACCTCCATTACTCTCGACTGCAAGCGAAGCCTTCGACCCTTCGAATCCGAACGACTGCACTACTTGATCACTGACCCTCTTGTTCCAAGTGAAGCCTTACAGCTCATCGGACTGGATCCCATACTTTCGACAGATCGGCGGACTGGATCCCGCACCTTTAGACTAATAACATCAAAGTACCGTTCGTCATAGCTACGCAGCCGGTGCAAATACCCGGACCCTGTTCTACGTACCTGTCAACCATCCCAACCACGCACCACCAACCACAACTTAGTCACCATCACGTCCTCTGTCAGATCGACTGGCTTACAAGCTCATGCCTATCACGATGGCCTTGCCACGCCACGACGACTCTATGATGACCATGAACATGGACGACATGGACATGGACATGTCGGGCGACTCAAATTCTAGCTCATCCTCATCATCCTCATCATCGATGCACATGGGCCTCTTCCAAACCGACATGTCCACGCCGCTCTACTCGGCAGCGTGGACCCCGACGACCAGCGGCGCCTACGCCGGCACCATCCTCTTCCTGATCCTCCTGGGCGTCGTCCTGCGCGTGCTGATCGCCGCGAAAGCCCTCGCCGAGGCCCGGTGGCTGGACCGCGAGCTCCAGCGGCGGTACGTCATCGTCGACGGCAAGCCGCCCCTGCCCCTGTCCAAGACCACCTCGCAGGAGGACAGCAGCAGCGGCGGCGGCGGTGGTGGTGGAAATCTAGGAAAGCGCGCCACGCTGCTGACCGAGGACGGCGTCGAGGAGGATGTCGTCGTCCTGCAGAAGAAGCGGCCCCATCACCATCGCGGCGTCCGCCCCTGGCGGCTGTCCGTCGACCCCGTGCGCGCCCTACTGGACACCTGTCTGGCTGGGGTGGGCTATCTCCTGTAAGTGAACCACCTAGCTGAGTTCGTTCAAATTGTCATCATATGCTGTGATTTGCCAGGCGTAGTCTGGCTGGTCTGATCCTTCTGTATGTTACATGGGAGCTGACGGCGATCGATGCAGCATGTTGGCGGTGATGACGATGAACGTGGGCTACTTCCTAGCTGTCCTAGCAGGAACATTCCTCGGCAGTCTCGTTGTTGGCAGATATGACACCCTCGCGGAAGGGGGCCACTAGATCGTCTGCCCCGAGGCTAGACAATGCATCGAGCATGGAGTATAGCAATTTTTTTCTTTTTTCTTTTGAAGGGTTTTCTAGCCCCCCTCTGTGGGGAAGGGGGCGTTGTCGCGAGTTGAACATCACGACTTAACGCTGTTACTAGGGGGTTGGATGAATGAAGAGCAAAAGTTCCACGCTTATGTTCAACTGATATCCTAGACTTATCCACCAGACACACCACACCTTATGTACTTAATACCTAGAGCTTGGATTTTAGCTAGAAAATACCGCATGATGCTACAAGCTGTGTCACCTGGAGAACCCGACACCCCGTGTACGCGCTATGTCTGTCTATTTTCGCCTGAATCACGTGGAATAAACCAGATACTTGGGGGCCTCTCGACATGACACTTCAATTCGTGACTTCATAAGAAGAACTCAATCTCCCCTGTCTCTTTCATCCCTTCCGCGACCCCATAGCGCTTGGACTGCAAACTGTTAGTAGTATTAGCCATCTAGCACACGAGGAGGAGGAAGAAAATAGAAAATCAAGGGTGCTATGGAGTTCGGGATGCAAAACGTACCTCCAGTTGAGGTTTCCCGTGTTCACCGTCCTCATCGAGTCAATGTCCTTGGAGACCGCATAAAACTCACTGGAGCCGGCAGGAACGCTCCTGAGTACTGCTTCTGCGGTCCGATCGAACTCACTGACCAATTCCTTCAGGTGGTCCAGAGAGATCTGTACTGCTGCGTCGAGGTCGTCGAGCTGATGGTAGAGTATGGCAACGGAACTGAGGAGACTTCCCGCCTTCTGCAAAGAGAGATAATGGGGTTGTGTTAGCTTTGGTAAGACGTGGGACCTACTTGGGAAAGACATTATGACAGGTTGATGATTTCAATCTTACCATCTCCTTCTTGAATGAGATGAGATCATTCACGCTAGATACAATTCGTTTCTGTCAACGGTGCGACATATGACATATGCGGAGGTCAGACCCGAGATGGACGTACGTACATGGAATTTATCACGATGGCGGTATCCCACAGCTCTCGGTACTGGGTCGAGTTTACTGGGCGGATGGGTAGCTTGATCTGGTGCGCGTACCTTCGAGACAACAAACCGTTGAGTCAGCTCATCTCCCGCTTGTCCCCTCTGTCCCTCCCGATCCCGCTTTACGAGATGGCCAAATGTTTCTTCTGGTGGACTTACTCAGAAAGCCCGAGGAGGAGAGGCATGCCGCTCGATAGCTTCCTCACCTCCCAGTACTTCTCCAGACTGGGTATGTCCGTGCCCTGGTCCGCCTCGGCCTCGAGCTGTGTCGCGTCGATGTACTTGTCGAAATAGCCAGCGAGGGCACCTCGCTGCTCTATCATCGTTCCATTCTCGATATCAGCACAAATGCACCCGAGGGGCGGTATGATGAGGTAGAAGGAGGGCAGAAGAAGAATAAGGGAAAATAATAAAGAGTGGGGGGAGAAAAGGGGCTAAACCAGCCCCTACCCCCCTAGAAACTTACCCTCGTCGAGATTAGTACGCAATTCCTCGCCAATGCTTCCAAGACTTATAAGCAGCGGGTTTGGAGCGGTGACATGATTCGCCCCTTTGTTCCCCGCCACTGCAGCCGCCGTCGCCGCCGTCGCCGCCGGCGATAACAACACCTCCTTAACGAAGGCCTTGGTCTCGGCGCGCAGGCGCTCTGCCGCGCCCCGGTTATGGTTTTGGTCGCTGGTCCCGAGCTGTTCGATGGCATCGTCCCAGACGCAGAACCAGATGATGAAGTCTGTCAGGACGCGGTACCGCCGTTTCGTCGCGGTGGGCCACCAACTGCGTTGTGCTGTTAGGAGGAGAAGAGAAGTCCCGCCCAAGAGGGGGCGGGGTACAGGGGGGGGGGGGGAAGCGTACGTGGCCGCGAGATGTGCCGGGTTTGCCGCCCGCATTTTCTCCTCGTCTAAGAGCATTCTGGATGAACCTTTGATAAGCGTACATCCTCCACTCTATAGAAACCTCTTCGTTTCGTTTTTGATAGAAAGAGAGGAGGGGGGGGGAGGTTTGAGAGAGTGCGAAGGCGCAGGTGAGATACCTACGTCCGAAACTCCTTATCAAAAACTGCTTTGATCTCCGGGTAGTTCTCGTTCTGCCCGCCTGGCCAATTTGCGAATATCGGCTGCATGTTCGGGATGACGAGCTTTTGCCCCTTGAGCCTCTTGGCTAGAGCTTCCCTCTCGTTCTCGCCGCACATCATGGATGATCACAGAAGTGAGGGATTCTGGGCTCCTAAGTTCTAGCGATGAATATATATGGATGGGTGAATGGATGAAAGGACGGGTGGATAATTACCGTAACTTTGTGAGGAAGACCTGTCGAGAGTCGGGCGCGGCTTTATAGAGGAGCAGAGAATCATCTTGGGGTTAGCCTCTCTACTCTATACCACTCCTCGATGCAGAGCTTCACATACCGTTCTTTCTTCCAATATCAACCAATATAAGATCCTATAAACTGCATTGGGTTGGTGCTCTAGCAAGACACCGCCGTCACCCCTTCACCCCCTTTCTGGGTGAGTCGTTGTTCATTCGCCCCCATGGCAGCTGAAATTCCCCACATCGCGGCTCTGGCTGCACGGGAATGCAACCTCTACACGCGATTTCAGCTTGCTGCAAGAGGGCGGAGATGCACATTCTAGACTACGTCTGGATGGCCAGGGGCTTCTATAAGCTATTGTCTATAATTCCAGGGGGGCACAGGCATCTGTGCGTGCGGCATGGATCGACACGATGCACGTTGGTGGCAGGAATAACAACGGCACAATGGCTAGAGTATATATAATAGGAGGAAGGAGAAAGGGGTGTTACACATGCTGACATGCAGGAAAATAACTAACAGTGC
Organism: Diatrype stigma; assembly: GCA_022225965.2. NCBI lineage: Eukaryota > Fungi > Ascomycota > Sordariomycetes > Xylariales > Diatrypaceae > Diatrype > Diatrype stigma. Next base: position 15,928 of record JAKJXP020000134.1, on the reverse strand, counting down.
GCCGATTGTACGTTTTCCATTCGTCATTCGTTTCTGAATATGGGTCTTCGCGAGGGGTACCGAAAGGAGATTATAAACGGCTCCTGGAAGAGACGGACGGGAGCTGTTCGCTGCCAAGGAGCCAAAACGATGCAGTGTTACCCAAGTAGATCAACGGTGAAGACCGGGCCTCGATGGGACGGTATCCCGCGCCCGCCAAATATGCCGTTGTGGTGTCTCACGGCTGCCACTATATAATACCAATGTCAGCAGAGCTGCGATTAGCTCTGCTAGCAGAGTTTGAATGATTAAGTCGGTATCAGTATGCGGTGAACACACCGATACTTGCAAGAGAGGCCTGAGAAGCAGTCAAGAGATAGCGATGCTAGTGCTTCACCCTGGATTGCCGGAAATCTGCGCAGGAGTTGTGGTAAGTAAGCCTGTGGCGAGCACCTTGGACTCTACATCTCGATCCGCGCCTGTGCCATCCATGCGTTGGTTATTAATCAATTTATAAGTCAGTATGCAGCGTCCCGCATGGAGACTCTTGACCAACGTCCGTGAACTCGGGCCTTGGCTGGTTCACGAAGAAATGCACTTTCCCTGTCCGCCATTTTCCCCAATCTTCGGCTACGCCAAGGTCGGCACACCATAGGTAATAGCTAACCCACGTTTCTTTGATGGTGGCACTTCGTCCGTTACCTTAATACAGTCAGTCGAATGAAGGGGTAAGGTGAAAGCAAGACGAACTATCTGCGTATCAGAGCAGCCCGATATGAGGTCTTTTGTGACATGAAAATGCCACACCGTAACTTCCTCAGTGCTCTAGACTTCATGGATGCGTAGTACAGTACCACAGTTGACTCAAACATAAGCTTCGCTGTGAAGCCGGTGAGCTGACATAGGTGGCTCTTGTTGATGACCGGAAACTCTAGATTTCGGCATTTTCCTATCGAAGACATCAAGTTTGAAAGGTCTACCGCCAACTATCGAGATCTTTAAAGTTTGCTAATCAAATCTATTGGCCATGGCCGGCTCTACTTGCTTCTCAGACCTTTCCCATACTATCTTTGATAAGTATGATACTGCTCTAAGATGGTTTCACCACTGCGGTAACTTTCTGCATATACCATCAGACTTGGCTAGTCTTGCGGCGGTGAGAACGAACTGTCAAGAGCTGGGTACTGGGAGAATCTGCGCACGTGTCTGCTGGTATAGTCTATGGTTTGATAGCCTTGTCTCTGATTACGGGAATCTTGATGCGTAAATTTCGAGTTAGGAAAATCCATATCACGCGTACTCTCTGAATTCTTCACTACATATGGACTTCTCCATTTGTGAGTGCCGAATAGGATTTTTGGCACGTCGAAAAACGCCAGTCCTAGGTGTACTTGGAGTGGAGACCGCAGCCCCTATTCATGTTAATCTTGTTTATTGTCGCGGTGGAAGAACTGTTAATCTCGACCCAACTGTCAGCCAGATATAACACGTGGATACAACGCCAAATAGGTATCGCGTCATGGCCCGTCAGCCCCGTGAAGGCCGTGCTAATTTTATGTAAAGATAGTGGTCTGCGTTTAAGGAATGGAACGTGATAGTATGATTGCTCACCGTGCAGCTGCCTTCTGAGTTTACATATGCGAGATACCTGTCTGTCTAATCTGGATAAGCTAGAAGTTATATTGTGTTTTTCAATCTGCATGTGACATCGTTAAGAAGACTGCAGAAAGGTTCTCACCTGCCGAAACTGTGCTATATCTCTTGTATAAAAAAGCACGTCTTACAAGCAGATAAAATCAGACCCAGCACTTCCGCATTGTCACGGGATTTTCCATTATAGCATAGAAGGTAACCAGTAGCTGCTTTATATCCGTAGGCTAGTGGTGTACATAGGTAGTGACTAGAAGGCCAACGCCCCCGCCTCCTTGGGTACTTGAGGGTGAAGGGACCCTTCATATATAGGTACTTAGACCAACCGGCGAATTGGCTCCATGTTACTGCTATAATCCACATTTTCCCATGTTGAACTTCGAGAAGATAGTGGGCAACATTGAAGGGTAAGAAAAGAGGGTCCTGCCAATACCGTGATAATATGCTATACACTAATATATACTCAAAGCACGCGAACTCCAAACCCTTTCCATCCCCTGATTTTCTGGTCTCCACCTACCTCGATAGTCAGCAGCACCCCCCCTTTCTCCCCCTCCCCTACTGTGATCTATCCCACTCCTCCTCCCTACCCTCCTCCTGCCCTAACTCCACCACCACCAACCACTACAAACCACTCTAGCAAAGCCCCCCATTATCGCACGTGCCCTGACAGGCGTACTTGCCGCCGACCAGGCCGGCGTCGTCGCCGTAGACGTCGTAGCCCTGGAACCAGCCGTTGAGGGTCTGGTGGAGGTAGTCGAGGTTCTGGGGCATGCCGTTGGCGCGGCCGGCGTCGCCGCAGGGGTAGTCCTCGGTCAGGCCGCGGCCGCCGTTCTGGCCGGCGCCCCCGTCGCCCGCCGTGAACCAGCCGTTGTACGCCCCGAGCGCGTGCACCGCGTTGCCGCCCGACGCCGCCAGCTGCTGCTGCAGGTACCACGCCCCGCAGTCCACGTTGTCCTCCACCGGGTACTGGCACTGGTCCTGCCCGTTCTGGCAATTGCCCGGGCTGCATTGCATCTTTTTGGGCCGTTAGACTTGCTTTTGCGCTCGCTATGCAACCGTATATTCTTGAAACTGAAGCAGGGCGGGGAAGGGGGAAAGGGAGAAAGGGAGAAAGGAAGCAATCGAAAAAAAAGAAAAAAAAAAAAAAAAAAAGAGGAAAAAACTCACCAGCCCCGGCGTAGGGCTCCCCGCGTCGGCATTGCAGCTCGACTCCTGCATGGCGATGAAGGCGAGCACGGCCGGGTCGATGCCGTACTTGTCGCCCGAGGCCTGGAACGCGGCGTCGTACTGCTGGCACGGGGCGCCCACGCCGGCGTAGTACTCGTCCAGCGAGATGTGCGTCAGCCCGTTGATGTCCAGGAACGGCGGGTTCCAGCCGCTGGCCGGGTCGTCCAGGCCGCTGTTGAGCCAGGCCTCGGACCCGTTGGGCCCGCACGCGTCCGCGCCGCCCGTGGTCGGTGCGCACGCCCCTGTGGCGCTGGGGTTCGTCGCCTGCGCCTGCGCCGGCGGCGCGGCGGCCGCGGCTAGCAGTAGGGCCACGGCCGTTGCCGCTGCCGCTGCTGGTTTGTGGGGGGCGTAGGATGGCATGATTGAGTTCCGATAGGTAAGAGAATAATAACAAGATAGGCAGTGGTGCGTTTTTGAAGATTTTAGTCAAAGGTTCGGAAAGCCGGCGATGATATGTCTCTTCTTCGACTGTTGGGCACCGAAGATATCAAGGGATGGGAAAGGCACTGAGAAACCATACCGGCCTCCATTCTTATACGCCGGCTCTAAGAGCCTCAACAGTCAACAGTAGTAAACATGCACTTCCAAAGAAGGCAGTTGCTTTGATGAGGAGACATGCTAACACGAGGGTGCTACGTAGCTTCATGTGGCGGTTAGCCCTAATCATCAGCCGACGGTATATCGGCCCATACCTACCTATCTACGTAGCACCCATTCTTCGTGGCTACGAGAGTCATGCAGCTGGGAGCAGTGATCGTCATGCACATTAGCTAAGCGAGCTGACGCCGAGGCTGGCTAGTCGACTATGGACAGACAGGTTCACTCTCTCTTGAACGTCGAGCAAGCAGCGGTCTTCGAAAACCTGCTCAGGTCTAATAAGCCAGTACCTGGTTGGGCGGATGAAATTGCTTTGATCTCTGTACTTCGTAGTCCGCCATGTTTCGTAACGGGGATCCTCGGCTGTCGGTTCCTCGCACCCCTGATAGACGCGGGCACACCCTCATATCGATCTCAGATCCCCTGTGCCGTGCCGTGCTATGCGTGCCTCACCACAGATCGATGCCATCGATATACTACGTAGCTAGCCACATAGCTAGACTGAAAGCGGAGTTGCACCCCTTACACGGACTAGGCATGTAGATGTAAGCCCATCGTGAGGCTGAACGGGAAAGCTACCGAGCTGACAGCCAACCCGCTCGATCGGGCAGGCGAGTATAGGCTCCTCTTGCCGCGATTGGTCGGTATTTATAGAGTAGCTAGATCGGCCCCTAAATCTGATCGATGACTAACTAACTACCTAGTAACTAGTTGTTAAGGATCGACAACGTAGCGTTGTTGTTTCGCCGTAAACCCTGAAAACTTGCCGCGAGTTGCAACTTGCACGCCGCAGACACGATGTTGTTGCTTCCCGGCCTGTGTCTCGACCATTCGTCGTTGATCTTGGACAGAGTTGATGATCGAAGGTCGTACAACCAACCCCGCCTCCCCGGGTAGGACGAGGTTATGGTCTCGTAGCATGTATGGGTAATGATTTCAAGGCTGCCAGAAAGACTGCATCTCTCCATTTATCACGAAACGCTCGTGCAATTTCGATTCCTTGGCTCATGGCGTCATCGTGCAGATGTCGACGGCGATGGGTAACACAAAGACGATTGGGTAGCACCAGCCCCTCCCTCTCCCGAAAATAAGGGGTGCATGCTGATGCTGGCGTCAGCCACGACGACCGACCGACCATGAGGTAGGAAGTAGGGGTTTGAATTTCCAAGCCCAATAATAGATAGTAGCACATAACGTATTCACATCGTGCACCCATTCTCACAGCCTGGAAAGAAAGCCTACATACGTACGTACCAAGGCAGGATATTCAAAAGTAGATGGAAGGGCACATCTTGGCATCACGTCTGGGCCTCTCCTCCTTCCTACCGTATCGTGATGACAGCTATAGAATACCCCCCACCTCCCCCCCTGTTTTTCGAAGCGACCGTTCGTGCCGGATGCAAAGCAATGAATAGTACAGCTGCGACTAAGGAATACAAGACAAGGTGATGGATGGCCCTATCCGAAACCAGAAACGCCGTCTAATGATATCCGTAATGCATTGTGGAATGTCTGCTACTGGCCCCGGACGCCGCCGTGATGCTCCTATAATGTCCTATCTCCCCGTCTACCGCAAATTGTGAAAGTGAAAAGTGAAAAGTGGAAAATGATGCCAGGATTGCGGGCTGTGCTCTCAGCCCGTTGCTAATGTTGGCTTTGGTGGCTTTGGTGGCTTGCTCACAACCGTTGTCTAGTCATGACCGAATCCAAAGGCCACTGATCCTTGTCTTGCGCCGCTTTAGTCCCTAACAGGACGCCCATCCCGTACACGATACTTCCGTCGAGTATTGGAGTTGTATCGAGTAGGAACGAGAAAGCTCGCAATACCACCTCCGGCCATTGACCGGGTGTGGCTTCCTGAAGAAAGCCAAAGAAAACTCAAGTTGACCTAATTACATCACCGAGGCCTGTTAGGCTTTCGTTGTATGAAAGGCATAGATGCTGTGTTCTTCTTCGGGGGTCGAGGTTTTGCTTGAGGTGCCGATTCCGGTGCCGGAGGCCTGGAGGATGAGGAAGCTTGGGCGTTGGCGTTCGAAGGTCCCTGTATGAGCAATGTTAGCTTAGTCAAGAAGCATCTTGCCCGGCGCTCTACTTATACGGACCTTGGGAGCGTTGTGAGGGGCGGATGGCCGAGGGGGTCGGATAGCGGGCGACGAATTAGTCGGTTGTGTCGTCGGGATACCCAAGACGGACATGGCAGCAGGATCCAAGGGGCGCGGTATGGGTCGTGCCGCACTGGGTAGAGCTCTTTTGCCAGGCAAGAGAGCGCTTGCAACCTATATGTAGTTCCCGTTGTTAGCTATCTCAATATCGATAGAGCTAGGGTTACCTTTGCTCACCCTTTTCGGTCCTTTCCCTGCATCGTTGTCCTCTCTTGGCCTCTTTTGGCCCGACGGGTGTATAACAGGCCTCTGATCCGACGTTGGTTGAATCACGGTTTCCCCACGCTCGTTCATGGTACTATAGCTGGTTTGGTTTCCTGAATGATAAGCTGAGCCTGGACGCTCTAGTAAAGTATAGGTCTGGGGCAACGGCTGTGTCTTCTGTCTATTCGATGGAGCTGGCGGTGGGATAGGAGGTGCATCTTCCATAACCACATCAACCTGCTCATCTCGCGGTTTCTCTAGGGGCGTAACCTTCCTCGTAGACGTAGACGTCGAGTGCTCCGTCCCAGCATTCTTGAAATTATTACTGGTCTCGGGGCTGCTGAACTTTGGAGGAGGCAATTTAGCCCCAGGTTTGCGGAGAAGTGACAAGACATCGCCTGAAGTGTACTGTTGTCGCATCTTGGCGTTTTCGATGAGCTTGTTCCAGAACTCACCCTGGACCAAAGCTCTCGAGTCTCCAAGAATCCACAGAGAAGACCTTGCACGGGTAAGACCGACATTCATACGTCTGATATCTGTCATGAAACCGATACCCCCAGTAGGACTTGCACGAACGCACGAGAAGATAATGATCTCGCACTCCCTACCTTGGAATGCATCTGTTGTATTGAATTCGATCTCGTCTTTGATATTCTCGCCGTAGCGTCGAGAGAACTGATCCCGAAGTTCGTACAGTTGAGCTTTATAGGGCGTGATGATGCCAATTTTGCCTTTCAGGTCGAGACTGGGATAGTCTGTGCGAAACCTCTCGTATATTTGCATGGCAACCTTGAGTTCCTCATAGTTGACAAGTGACTGACCCCTATGGCCCCTTTCTTGCGCACCTTTGACATCGAAGAATCGATAGGGTCCAAGCAAGGCACTTTGATGCCAGGGCTGATAACGAAGCTTACGCATGTCATCACCATCGAGGAGTTTTCTCTCGTAGAATTCTTGACTGGGAAACAGACTGATCTCGGGATGCATACGATATTGCGTATCAAGTAGATGCACATCGTCAGGTTGATTCCGTTGCATACGAACGAACAAACTTTGGTCGTATCCAAATCGCGCAGCAGATTGCGAAAGTACTGTGGGTGGAAGCTGCTTCGGGTCACCGACGAGAATGCACTTAGAGCAACCGTACTTCAATGGAATCAACGCACTGAGCTCCACACACTGGGCAGCTTCGTCGATAATCACTGTTTCGAACTCTACGTTCAGGTTCTTGAACATCTCGTGACCACTTCCACTGAGTGTTGCGCATAGGACTTGCGCCGAGTCGAGAATCTCCTGTTGGATCTGGCGTCGCCGGAGCTCGTTCTCACGAGCAGCTGTGATGCCGCTGTCCTTGTCGGCATCAATTCTCGCGCCAATCCGCTGTTGTCGACGTTTCAACTCGTCAAATTGGCGTTGCAGCCGGTTAGTTAGCTCGCGGTTTTCGCTTGCCCTCGCTGATTCAAGCTGAGGTCGGAGTTCGGTTATCTCTTTCTTGATTTCACCAGCTTCCTTATGGATCAGCTCGCGTGAACTCGGCCCACCGTTCTGGTTAGCGGTGCCTTCAACTCGGGCTTTGATCAGCTCGTCTAAGGTTACGTCTTTGACGCCTGCATTGATGGCATCGCTTTTACCTAGACGTAGAACATTGATCTTGTGGAAGGACCCGGTGGTTGATTTTACTCCCGCCTTCAGACGAAGGACTAGTTCGTCGACAGCAGCATTGCTAGGTGCGCACACCAAAAGCTTCTTGGTTGTTCCGGTAGTTCCTGGCTTAGCCCCCTGGGCTGCCTGGGGACGCTTGATAGCAGTACCGGTGGTCGCCGCGAAATTACCAGTGAGTAGAGCACCAACCATGGCCACGATGGTCTTCGTCTTGCCAGTTCCCGGAGGTCCCTGGACTAGAGTAAAGGCGTCGTTCTCCTTTGCATTCAGGATCGCCTTTGCTTGTCCCTGGTTGAGATGGTAGTTCTGCATTGTCTTGTTCACGGCATCGTCACTGAATTTGAGCATAGGTGACGGCTTGGCCTCCAGAATTTCGGGCATGAGGTCGTAATATTGAAGTGACTCAAGTGACGCATACTCACGCTCAATCGTTATCATGTTGGTGATCTTGACGGCGAACAGCTCCGCTTGGGGCATCAAGACTGCTAAAATTGGCCCGGCTCGGCCACTTATTCGGTACGAGATCTCAAACGTGCCATTCTTGAACTGTGTCCTCCAGATTCTCGCTAAGCAGTGAGGCTCGTCTGGCACTTCCAAAGGTTTATTGGCAGTGGAAAGCAACACGATATCGCCCTCGGATAAGAAATTGTCCTTTTTTTGGGCGATCGGCATGGCTGTACTGACTTCGACGAACTTGTCAACGGACATCCGATTCACTACCTTGATATCAAAAGGTTTGTTGGTAGATTCGTCCTTGGCCGTCACGAACGACCTCCACGCTTCGTATATTAGAAGCGGCAAGAAGGTCTGTTTGTACTCTCTGGGATCTGCGTATGTGTCGGAAACCTTAGAGCAAGTTACACCGTTAGGGGGGTCGTTGCCTTTATGAAAAATGTCCCATTCGAGAATAGCTTGGTGTAAAACGTCCATGGGTGGAATCAACCGTGCTCGCATATCCTTGGCAGAGCGCTGTATTTTCGTCTTCTTGACAGGGCCACGAGTGAGCTTCATGGGACCTATGCGCTTAGAATCATCTCCGCGCTTCTTCGCCGTCTGCGCTAGATATGCCGCATCCTCATCTGAATCATCCTCATCCTCGGAAGAGGAATGGACCATGATCTCGCTTTTCTGAGGTGCATGATCTTTACCCTGCACACCGGAGAGACCGCGAAGACCAGAGCCTTCGCCAGCCACCATGGGCTTTGGTGCCCGTAGAGCTTTCGCCCTCGCGATCGCCTCGGCATCCCGCTTGCGTTTTTCTTCAGCCTCTTTGGCTCGTTTTTCCTTGATAGAAGCGATGTTTGCGGCGGTAATCTTGGGGTCTGGCTTTGGCGGCAGCTTCTCTGATTGCTTCGTTGACTTCCGAGCTCTCATCTGATCCAAAACCGAACGATTTTTCTCAGACGATGATGCCGGCAACATATTTCGAAGGTCATCCCTGGTGGAACTTGGCGTAGGCCGTTGCCCACGTGGCGCGCCTGATAGCTCCTCCGCAGACTTTGACCATGCATCTAGCCTCGTCTGCTTCTTGGGCTCAGCTTTCTTGATAGAGAGGATCTGGATGTCATCATCCATGTCTTCCTCATCCTCACCCAAAGCTCGTATCAACTCGGCGCGCTGTTGATCATTTAGATTTGTGGGCACATCATAGCGCCCCCCAGAGTTTTTGATGATAGCTTGACGGATGAAGGTCAAAGGCTTATGAGGGACGTCTAAACTATGCTCCGCAAGACGCCTAAGAAGTTTCCCGAGAACGCTCACAATGACGGTCACGAGGTACAGATCTTTCAATCGAAGCATCCGGACCAATCCCATGCAATTTTGCCGGGGTTGTTCCAAGGTGTCCTTCATGGCTTGCAATGAATCGGGATCACCGCTATCTAAAGAGGCCTGCGCTGATCCTTGGCTCAAGGCCGAGGCGATCAGGCCATCCTGAGCCAGCAAAGCATCGGCCAGCTCCATTGCCTCCCGACAGAAGTTTTTCATTTTTTCCGTTTCAATGAGGTGGCTCCATGCTTCTGTCTGGTTGAAAGCGTTCTCGAGGAACACCCATTGCGAAGCCCACCAATTGGCTAGGACTTGACGTTCTGATGCAGTCAAGGTCTTGGAGCGCAGAAGACCAACAGAGAGATCGCAGAGACTGTCGAGGATGTCACGGGAATATCGAATAATATGAAACTGAGGGGACCAAAGGTGTGTTTTTTCGTTGATTTCTTCAACCGCCCTTGTGAAGGAGGCGAGGACAGGAACGAATTGCGAACTGAGAAGCTTCGCGATTGCGTCGCTGCGTCGTTCCTCATCCGCGACTGTCTTGATGAAGGCAGTCGCTGCCTCATTCATAGGGTCCTCGCCATGGAGCAAGCTTGCTATAAGGGGTCTAGCTGTAGCCGGATCGGAGCAGAACTGATTCAGTGCGGCCTGGCCGAAGTCTGATAGACGCTCAATCATCCGACCGACTGATTGAGCAGTTTTCTGAAACTCCCTGTTGAAGGCCGCCCTTGTAGGGGATAGCGTTTGCTTCTTCTGGGGACGGAATATCTCGACAGTGATGAGGGGACCAACTGCTCCTAGCATTGCTTTCGCTAGCTCGTTTGCTCCCGGAACGAGTATTTCTAGGAAGGCATCCCACAAACCAGATGAATTCCGGTCTACCGCATGTTGAACGTGACTATCACTCAAATGAATGGCATTGAACTCTTCGGAAATTATACGAGAATCCAAGGCCAAGGCGGATCTTATAGCGGATAATCCGGCCTGTGACAATGCCGTTTGCTGCCATCCTGTCGGAGGGAGCTTTGCTAACTGGATAACAAGATCCTTGTGCCGCAGCGTCAAATTCAACGTCTCGTGTGCCTGGACGGCCGTTGTAGAGGTGAGCTTGTAGTTTGGTGAGGCAAAAGCGGTTAATGTCGATGACAGCGTCTCGGCCGCTGCACGATAGCAGGCCAATTGGCCTTCTTGAGGAAGACCCGGGTCCTTGCCATCCTCAAGGAGGTGGCGGACGAGCGAGTCACAGACCACATACTTTTGGTGGGTCGGGATGGACTCTACGAAGGGTCTCACCCAAGAAGTAGCTTCAGCCCCTTCTCCCAGAGCCTGCTCCGACGACTTTCTAAGTAGCGTCTTGTAGGCAGGGCTTCGGAAGACCTGCTCCGCGATGGCAATATGACTATAGTTGCCAAAAGCGCCCCAGAATGCCTTAGGCGATTTCTGTAAGAGCGAGCAGAATGTGCGGATCAGCAGGGCCAGAACGCGATCTGAGTTCACCATCATATGTTGTAGCATCAGCTCATAAATATCGGGCTGAACATTCATCGCACGCAACGAGTGCACAATGAGGTTCTCATCGAGCGCCTTCAATATGTATAGGAAGCCTTGCCAAAAAAGCTGTATCTGGCTAAGAGACGCTGCCATGTCATTCACTTTCAGTATAGCATTGGCGAGGTTATCTTTTACGGCCCATTCAAAGTCCTCTGGTGGGATGTAAGTCTGCCGTGACCAGGTATGGACGGCAAATTTGTTCCGTGTCGGGTTCTCGTCGAAAAGGAAGTACGTCATGGTAGGTAGTACTTCTGCTAGTTTCAGTATCTTCCGTTCCTGAATCTTCTCGAAGATGTAGTTGAAGTGTCGCCGGTTGTCGGGTAGACTGAGGTACGGCATACAGCATAACGCCTCAAAGAGGGCTATGAGCATCTCGATTTTACCCCCTTCCGTGAAGGTCCTCTGGTCGACTATGCCATTGTGATCTATAATGAACTGCCGACCTTCCTCCAGCCCTTTGGTGATTCTATCGAAGTCGAAATCGTTCAGGCGATCTGCCATTTGGGCAATGACGGTATCGTCGTAAAATCTTATCATGTGAGTCAGTACCGCCTACAAAATAGCATCCAATGGGACTTGAGCCTAGGCCCTACGTACTCTGATAACCGTTTCAAGAAAGGCCTACGTCCCTTGTGCCAATTCCTCACGCAGGCGGAACATGCCCTGAGGAAGGCATTACTGCGCCGGGCGAATTCATCGCTGAGAACCGGGGCCGAACCAGCCGGGAGTCCTATGATTAGCGAGCAATCATATAGTAGTTCCAACCTCTTTTTGCCATCAGCGATTCTCTTCTCCTTCTCTGCAACGCCGATCTCGCCGGGCTCCTCGAGATCATCGTAGTCCTCTTCGTCATCATCAGATATTTTCGGACAGCACATGTGACAATCCACCGGGATTTCACGCAGCTCCTCATAGGTTTTCTCAAGAATGTTCTCCGCCATTTTGGAACTTCCAAGTCATCGCGTTGTGGATCTAGTAGTACCAGCCAGTGGCTAACTTGGAACTTGTGATAGGGGAAGGGAGATATTCCTGGAAGGATGTGTCTAGGTACTGGGTAGCTGGACTTGATACTACCTACTACAGACTACATAGACTGCAATAGATGTTGAATCTCGGCGGGGTAGGTTCAATATTGGATGGCAAGGGAGGAGCTGGTTGACGGATCGCTTGGCCAAGGACAGAGGGCTAAGTTTGTGTTGCAGGTGAGGTAAACGGCAACTACAAACAGGTGTAGGTCGGGCTTGGATATTCGTGACGGTGGATTTCCAGAGAGAAGACTGGCTAAGTACTGGCTAAGTGGATAACGTATGGTCAGGCAGGAGGCGTTCACAGGTTGCTGCTAAGCGTGATTAGCCTGTCGAACACAGATGACGAGAGAGACAGGCCCTGAAGCCCTGAGCCCTGAGCTCTGAAGTCTGAAGTCTGAAATTATTGGGCACTCACACATTTAGCCTTTCAAGATTGCACCGGCGCATTGGTATCTCCCTGTCAAACAAGGAAGTGCAGGCAATACAACCCAAGCGATTGGAACTGCCAACTTGCGCAATCGAACGGAGGCAGGAGTGCAGGTTGTTAACATTGATGCGCGTCGAGTTTCCAGAGCGACGTGACAGCGCGCTCCCATTTCCCTTATCGCCGAACAATTAAGATAGCCGTTGCCGTATCGATAGCGCCGATAGCGCATGCCTTCCACTATAGCACGCTAGGATCCCACAGTATGTATGTATGTGTATGTATGTATATACTTATTAGGTATGTAGTCAGCCTTGGAGGACAGGCAAGATAGGCAGAATAGGTACCTACCTACCGACCGGAAGCTATCTGATTGGGAGTAAGTCACCGTCATACATATACATACATGTATGCAGATGCAGTTAATGCTGCCAACCTCAAAGCTCAAGATGCTACGTGATACCTACAATGAAGCATGGTTTTGTTAATGACTTATTGGCTATGTAGGTATGTAGTGTGATATAACTCAATCGCATTGCTAATAACTGAAGTCTTCTAACTGTGCAGTTTGCCAGTTGCACGGCAGCTATCCATCTTGATCTCAACCCTGTAGAGAACCACCAGGTAAATAGTTAGATAGGGTGTTGTCAAATGGCCGCTATATCGACCCCATACTCAGCTGTAAAGCGATGGAAGATTATGAAGCCTCAGGTAAAATGGACGACGTGTATAGTGTAAAAGCCGCCTCCCTTAAGCACTCTTCTTCACTTGCCCCTCTGTGGCTCAGTCTCCGTGCCATCATCTCGTGCCCCATCATCTTCTGCATCTGCTTCGATCGTGTCATTCTCCCGGTAGTCAGCAGCACCACTCTCACCATTCTCACCATTCGCATCTTGTTCTGAATCATCGTGCTTCACGGCACGTGTTACTGCTTCTTCAGCTGTGTCAGCTATTCCTCCTTCAAGTCCGTCGAGGCCATCAGCGTCCTCGTCCTTGACTTTGATATTTTCATCCTTGGCGTTGCCGCCTGGCTCTTCTTCGCCAGCACCCACTTTCTGTTGTTTCTTGCTAACAGGCTTTGGTTTTGCCTTAGATTGACGTTTGTCGAACCGGTCAAGGAGATGCTCGAGGGGACAAACAAGCGTCTTCCACTCCTCAGTTCCCTCCACTGTATGTCTTCTGCACTTTCCACAGGTCTTTCCATGGCGAATGAAGAGCTGATGCAGCCCGTACTTCAGATGATCCGGGCATCGTACTTCGAGATGGCTGAAAACGTCATCAACTGTTGCCTTCTCTGGGACCCATCTCAGCCACTTCGAGAATTTATCGACATGGGTATCGACAGCAAAACATGGGCGTTGTAGGCAGAATAGTATGACGCATGCTGAAGTCTTCACACCAACACCAGGATACTTGGTGAGTTCCTTCATGGCTTCGTCCACAGAAAGGTCCCGGATGTGATCAAGGGAGAGGATATTCTTCTCGACCTTCAAGATCTCTAGATCTTTCTGGCCCTTCGTCTTGACCGATGCCCCAATTACAGATGCTTTGACGCCTGTCTTTCTCTCCTCGAGATAAGCATCACGCCGCTCAACCGTCTCCTGGTAGACTATGTCAAGAATTGCTTTGATGCTCTTGGCCTTGTTATTTCCCAGGCCTCCAACACGGATTGCGTCAACCACATCCTCTATGGGGGACAATCTAGCCTGGTTCCAGTTGATGCTTCCCTTGCCTATGCCATCTTCAAGGATTCCAAACTTATCAACAAGGCCCTTGATCATCTTATCTGCGTTATCGAAAGTTGTTGCTCCGCTCAAAAGCGTGCGCAGCAAAGCATCAAGGACTGAGGGAACTTCACCACATCCAGCCACGTCAAGGGATGGGGCTGGAATGACTTCAGGGGCTTGAGGTTTGACGTCGTCATGCATTTCAGCAAGCAGTCGATAGACTTCTTCACATTGCGCTGCATTTGGGGCTGTCCATTCTGGGAAAGGCGTCTCTCCAGGCATCAGCCCATATGGATTATCCTTCGTTTTCTTTGGTTTTCTCTTTTCCTTCTTAGGCTTAGGATCATGCTCTGTAGTATGGTTGTCACTGGAACCCTTCGTGCTCGTATGTCGCTCCTTTAGAATAGGCACAGATTTGGATTCTTGGATGGCATCCTCTTGGGTGGCATCCTCTTGGGTGGCACCCTCTTGGGTGGCATCCTCTTGGGTGGCATCCTCTTGGGTGGCATCCTCTTGGGTGGCACTCTCTTGGGTGGCATTGGGTTTTGGAGCAAGGGCTTTGATTCGCTTCGATCGTCGCAGCCCTGTCTCATGATTGGTGTCAGGCACCTCTTTAGGCAAAGGTGTAACGCCCTTGTCTCTGAGTAGACCTTCCGTGATGGCATTGTGCTTTCGCTTCTGAGACGTATCTTCATTATGCTGGCGGATTGTGCTGGTGGTAGGGGTTGGATTCTTGAGAACCAGAGATGTCGGCACCTCCTTTCTTGTCGGTAATTGAGATAACAGCTCTGTTGTAGTAGCTATAGTCTCCTTGGAGGTCGCAGACGAGTGAGTGGTAGCATTTGATTCGTTCGTGGCTGTTATAGCCTCAGCTGATGTTACTAGTTGAGTTGATGAAGCCTCTGTCTGGGCCTCTGCCTGGGCTGCTGCCCGGGTCTTTGCTCGAGTTGTTCTGGTTAATGGCTGAGTTGTTACCTGAGTTGTGATCTCGACTGACCCCTGAGTCTTTAGATGTTCTGGTGACGACTGCAAAGACTTTGCTGGGGTTATAGCTGTCCCCAATGGTGGCTGTAGAGGTTCTCCTATATCCTGAGTGGTACCAAGACCATGAGGTAAGATGTCCCAGCCTCCCCTGACTGGCACAGCAGTCTTACGGATACGACCGCTACGACGCCCCACCATATCGGCTCGTGACTATAGTTGGCAATGTAATGCTTCAAAGAAATGCTGTTTACCAAGGGGAGTATCGACGACTATGGTGCTATCAGGGGCTATATGCTATGGTCACTAGGGAACTTGTAGTTGGTGATTAATGGAAAGTAATCAAGTCGCCGACCAGAAGTTTGCAACCAAAGACATGCAATGGTATAAAAACATGGAGCCTTAAGTTTTACGGTAGTCGCCGACCGGAAGGTGCTGTCCTATGGTAAATAAGGGGGTGTTATTGTACTTGGAAGATAGAAGTATGAAAGTCGCCGACTGAAAGCTCCCTTGTAATAAGTAGAAGCTGTCGTTATATTTGGCAGGAATACGAAAGTCGTCGACTGGAAAGTGCTCTTTGATTGTGAATAGGAACTGTCATTATAGTTGGCAAAGTATAAAAGTCGGCGACCCAAAGGTGGTATCAGGTGATGGTGATATGGGAGACGATATGGTAGTTAAGGGGAATGTATGAAAGTCGCCGACTTCAAGGTGCTATCAGCGGGAGTGTACTATGGTCAATAAGGGGTATCATGCACATGTAGTTGATGAAAGAATATTAGAGTCGCCGACTGGAACCAGGTACTACGCCAGGAGATGCTGTGGTAGAGAGACAACGTTGAGATAGTTGACAGAGAACCTGAAAGGTCGCCGATATGCGAATCAACAGAAATCTAGGTATTGAAGGTGCCAATCGGAAGGTGGCACCTAGAGACGATGGGGGGGGGGGGGGGGGGGGGGGGG
>JAKJXP020000133.1:0-105671 GCA_022225965.2 Diatrype stigma | reverse complement strand
AGTGTATAGGTTCCAGCTGTGAAGCTGAGTGTGAGAGCTAGCCTATATACTGGAGTGGATAGGATGACTAAGGTACTAGCCACCCAACACTGCCCCTTAGGCTACTCGGAAACGAAGCCGTCGCAAGCCATACTGACGTACGGAAACGAAGCCATCGTGAGCCATACTAACGTACATCACCTATACGTGTGGACGGGATCTAACGTATGGGAAGAAGGGAGAGAAGGAGTGAAATCGGTATATGTAAGTGTATAGGTTCCAGCTGTGAAGCTGAGTGTGAGAGCTAGCCTATATACTGGAGTGGATAGGATGACTAAGGTACTAGCCACCCAACAAAAGGATCCTCATAGGCCTCTTGGCCCCCGAAATCGTCCTATGGACTGCGTTGTACCAATGGCGTCAAGCTAGGGCTGTCCGAGAGACCGTCAATCAACAGAGACCTACGTCGCAAATACCGCGCGTCGGTATGCTTCAGCACTCTATACCCACACGGGAGTCTCCTGAGGATGTTGAGATGCAGAATCGACGCGACTCTACCGATCAGGTGGGGACTAACAACTCGGTAGGAATCGTCACTGCATGCTACGTTACGGATGATATTTTCGCCCTGATACTAATTATCAAATAGCAGAAGCATGCTACAAGGGAATGGAGCAATATCGATGGCTTCTTTGCCGTAATGGGGGGATTTGCCTTCGATGCATCATCGTTGTCGCCAAAACATAAGCGCTTGACCGTGAGTCCTTCGGGGATCAAGTTGCTTGCGGAAATCGGCATCGTTCCTGAAATATCTCTCGGGAGCATTGAGGATAAGAGCAAGGCCGGTGTATTAGCCAAGCTACTGGTCATCTGTCAAACTTTGTGGTTTGTGTTGCAATGCTTCGGGAGGCAGCTTAACTCACTGCCCATCTCAGTACTAGAAGTCCACACAGTGGTCCATGTTGTCTGCGCCCTGGGGATGTACGCATTCTGGTTCAACAAACCCCTGGAAGTTCATGATCCATTGATCCTGAACGGTGGTGAATACGAAGAAACACTCGCCTACATGATGATGGTGTCTCCAGGGGTTGGCCTGGCCGGTATAAGTGCCGCATCTGCAACATAGCCCGAGTCAGCGCTTCTATCTTTCGACAATAGGTTAGTCGACAAGGGAAAGTCTACTGCAACAAACAACACAGGACGCGATTATCGTGATGACAGGCCTGTGCCTAGGTCAGGACCGGCGAGGGGTTTCGATGCGTATTTTATTTCCAGCCGTCCTGGCTTCCCTGAAGTGCTAATCTCGTTGAATAATGGAATCACTGATTCCGAATCCGGGTTTTCGTGGAAGGAAACACTAAGCACAAACCAGCAAAGGAGATCATTCACCTGGACTCATCGCCACTTACGCCCAATTCATCCTATAAGTGAGCCAGAAGAGCATAAGATAGCTCGCGACGATGTCCAGCGTTGGAGACTCACCTCTAGAGCCATTCGCAAGCATCCATGGCTACAAGCGAGAGCACGGTTCGGGATAGGTACTCGAGATATGATGCCCATCCAAGGCTCTAGGGTTTCCGAAGACGATTATATAGACAGACGTATCGAGGATAGAGTGAAAGCCCTGATCCAACCCAGCCGACCAAATTTCGACTTCCCCTTCTCAGACGAAGCTCATCGGGAATTTTACAATCCCATCCTCATTATTTTCCCCATAATATACGGGGCCCTGCACTTCTCGGCATACAACTTTACTTTCCCCACCAAAGCGGAAGATGCGCTCTGGTACTTTTCGTCCTTGTACATTATGAGCAGCTCTTGGCTTTTTCTCATGATATTCAATCTTTGACTAAAGCTTTAGTTATCTTCGGTGTTCCATACGTGTTCTCTAGGTGCTTCTTAGTCGTAGAGGCTGTCGTTAGTCTCCGGGGTGCAGACATTGGCATTTATGGGACTGTAATATGAGCGGAATTAATCCCACATTTCTAAATGCCTAGGATAGTATTAGGGCAACATCACTTTTGACATGATCTTTCCCAACATCGTATATATCTATCGTGATTTACATCATCGGCATCTAGGGTGTACCTATGTACTAAGGGGTAACTAGGGCCCATCTTAATAGATTCGGGGGTTCAGGGGTATTTTTGACACCCTAAGTCATCGCAATTCACGAGATTCGGGACACCATTTTACAAGTCACTTCCTGCTGTCCTGTAGCTAGTTTGTCGTTATGGGATCCCGTCACCCTGCAGTAACTGTTCACAACATGATATGTAACGGAGGTTCAGCTTAGCTTAGCTTAGCTTACCCTCACACACTGATGCAGAAGATAACATTGATGTGGCCAGAGCCCACCAAGTATCGTGAATGCCAAAACAGCAAGATATGTGATACTGTTTTTATATTTTGTCTATGTACTTCATATCCCACAAACCATTCCGGAAACCTGACCTAGCTGTCGCCATTTGTATGAGTATTGGTGAATAGGAAATATTAGGTAGGTAATGATTGGGCTCCATCATTAAAAGAATCGTGACGTCGAATTCGTCAAACTCGTCGATATCGGGATTTCCAACATCTTATGTATCGTACACCTTTGAAGAAATGGTCCTGGTATAACTAGGAAATGACACCAACGACGAATCCATCAAGTGTCGCTGAAAAAGTCCACGTTAGCAAACCCGAACTGTCTGAGTTTTGGTGATGTACTTATACGATCTGTGTACGGCATCGAGGGGGACGAAGGGGGGCTTACAGCAAGCATAGCGTCAAATCACCATGGATGCGAGCCTTCAGGGTCACCTCGACCTCTAGGTTCAGATCCAATCTCAATTTCAAGGTATCGCTCTTCCCACCGTCGTCGCCGCCGCCCTGCTGTTGCTGAAGTTGTTGCTGCTGTTGCTGCATCTGCATCTGCATCTGCTGCTGCTGGAGCTGCTGGTCCGGAGTTGGTTGCATCTGCTGCTGTGCCTGACCCTTCCGACCACGACCACGGCGGCGACGGCTTCGCGATGGCGAGACGGATTGTTCGGAGGCACTCTCGGCGTAGGGCACGCGACCGCCCTTGGTCTCGTCTTCCGATCCGCTCGATGACATGTTGTGTGAAGATGTTTAGGTGGTTAGATGTTGCTCGATAGATATATTCGAATTGCTATATAATGTACAACCAGTTGCCTTGATAAGAGAGAGTTAAACTAGCATTAGAGTCTACAAGAAACTAGCGACCACAAGCTAAATATATCTCTCTTGACTTCCCGCAGTACACCACTATGGTAGGTACTCGTTGGGGGGCCATGGCTAACGGTTGATTAGTCGATGACTACATAGACCGGACGAGAACTAGGGCAACGTCACTCAGCCGCAGGATGTCACGGATGTCCTAGAAAGCGAACTTGTTTTTTGCGGCTGTTGTCTTGAGGTGGTGTAAGAGTTGACGTCGGCCGGCTGGGGTTGTGGCTGTTGTGAGTGGAGCCCCTATTCTGCTCGCCGTTAAATCGCGGCCCCCCATTGAGCCATGGTGGGCGATCGTTGCGTCACCCCTTAAGTGATTCTTGGCAACCTGCATCGCGACAGGTTTTTGCGACCGATTTTGCGTCCAGCATTTCATTTTCGTCGCCACCACCATTGAAATACTGACCATTGGTAACAGTTTGATTCAAAACATCCGTCCATAGCATGATACAGATCGTTGATGTCTCGATCTGACCCGAGGTGACTAATGGTGACGGTCTACTGCTCGGCTGGGTGCTCTTAGACCGTTTCAGTGCGCACTGAGGTCCTTAACACCCGCACCTAGACTTTCATGCCGGCCAGCCAGCCTACCAATGACCACACGTCAGCATATGCGCAAGTCGGCATACCTCATGCGCATTGCAGCATCTCGAAGTGTCGGCCAGTCGTAATGCTTCAGCTCGCTTGTCGATTGCAATCGGGATCGCGATAACAACCAATGCCGAATTCCCTTGAACGGGACGGGTAATCTCATTATTTACCTAGTGGACTACCAAGCTGATGAACTCTTTTGCGCGGTTGTATCGAGGTAATAAATAGCCTATGTTAAGCCTGGATTTCGCTTCCGCTACAAGTCATATGAACTTCTCAATCTCTACCTGGTTGAATGGTCAGTACTGCTGCTTATGGCAACCCCCTTTACCCTCTTGTGCTCACTATACGGATCATACTTACGACGTCGCCTGAGACTTAGGCTGGTACGGCATTCTCGTGAATTGCAGGCTCATGCCCATGCGCACAATACCGACTATGTAGTGTTCTTGCACTTGTCTTTCTGTTATCTTGACCAACGGGAACATACGTATCAGTATAAGCAAAACGCAGGTTGATCCGTGTCTCAATGGCGCAGCTTTCGACAAGAATGTGTGTCGTTTGACATACCCGTTGACCAAGCGTACACATTACCCATCCTCAACGGCATGGGCGTGGGTCGTCGAGCGAGAAGCTAAGAGCTGGATCTCACAATATGATAGCAAAGGCTGAATGGAGTGGTTCAAGATACAGTTCTGCAACAGATGCAATCCGTGCAACCATGGAGCTACCCTGTTAGACTGTCTGCCCCAACCTCTCTCCATGAAGTAGAGTAATAAGACACAACCCCCGTAAGGACAAGCTAGTCACCGACTCAATTTTACCTTGTGAAGCGGCACTATGCCTGTATAGATATATCGACTTACGTTGCAGCGTTGGTCAAGGTCTGTGCTCCACTGTCATCCCTAACACGCTTCGCAATGAGTTCATCGACTAGAACACGTTATGCCTTTATTTATATATGGTACATATCTGTGAGTCCTTACACGAGGAACACGATATGAATGTTTCAAATGTTGACATTAGCCCCCCTTTGCCAATTATAGCATTGGCCAACTGCCTCTGAAGGTATATTAATACGAGTTGAATAGTGTCGTCGATACAAATGGCGATGTAGACACGCCATTTCAATGCGAATCCGGATCGCGAAGTGTCAACCTGATCACGGAGAACACTTTCGCGGGTTACTGCAATCAAGATAATTTATTATGAAAATGGAGATAAGGATCCATTGATCGGACATTCGAGACACATACCCCACGCCTACGCCTAAGAACCAGTACCGAGACCATGTGTCTTATACATACGTCTTCTGAGGCACGTGCTCTCTGCTTCTTTAACAAGAAGTTCATCAAATGTATAATCAGATGTCGAAACTATCACGTAGAGCTTGCATCGTCGAACTATTCGTGCTGCTGCTTCGATACCAATTCCCGGTTGTGTCGGAACAGATGAAAAGAGCATGTGTATAGATTGTCGTCGGCATTGGTCCGTTTCTCACGCCAAGATATCTACATATCTAGATCGGCGGGGATCGCTAGATTGGGCAGCTCGCGTGTGATAGCACTATCAGTAGGCGGGATATTCAGTGCGCAACCTTATCGCTAGGTCGTAAATAACAGCCCGTTACACATTGCATCGTCGGCCTTCCGAACCCCTGATTGGCACTGCCGGATCCCCACAAAAGGTCCCTTCAGGGTTTCCATTCAGACCTCATCCAATAGGGATAGGATTGATGGCTTGGCTTCCTTAGCAAGCGCAAGTACCTAGGCACGAGCTCTGTCAAACGCCTCGTTGCAGTCGTTAGAAGATTTAATAGATATGAGACATGGCTAAAAATCCAAGACCTCTGTCGATTTCCTCGGCTATCTCGTCAGTATAACGTCTAAAGCCGGTTTGGACCTGGAAGAGGGGGTGGGCAGAGCCAGCAAGACGGTACTGACTTCGTCGTATCCTTACCTACAACCATAATGCCGCGGATTCCCAGCCACATGGCAGGCCCCTCTTTCACGACGTGTAATAGTAGTGCAAGCTTTGTTGATGTTCGGATGTTCAAGCCAATTAGGCTTTTTGCGCGGAGCGCCACACTGATAGACTCACTGCGAGGATGCCCCGGCGGCTAGGCCTAATTATATTATATAGCACCCCGGTTATAGACGAGAACGCTATGCGCCTGCCCGAAATGGATAACACCACCGCTATGTCGAGATTCGGGGTCATCACCATTAGAGCAGGAACATTCAATTCAAGATATAATCCTCCAATGACCACTGGTAGCCGGGTCGCAGACAACGTGGAAAAGGGGGTGGTTTCGGACAAGGCACGTCGGATAAGGCACGTCGCTAATAGGGCCTGCCTTCATGCCATAAAAGACCACCACCCCCCCTTTCGCATGTTCGCAAGTCTTTCATGATTCGATTACTATCACTGCGCCTTATATCACCTCTCTTGGGGATTTGGCCTCTAATTTGGTTCAGGGATACTCTTATACCGACTCACAATGAAGTCCACCGCTTTCTTCGGGGGACTCCTGTCCGCCTGCCTCCTGGTCGCAGCCACGCCTGTGCCGAAGCCAGACCCAGTAGCGGCTCCTATGCCAGCTCCCAGTCCCGTTTGTGCCCTGTCTCGATTGTTTCCTTAACTTTCGTTTGTGAACAACGGACCGTACTTGCCATATGAGGCTTCTTCCATTCGTAGAGATATTCGCCTTAGCTCTGGACTCTCTTCTAACTCGCTTCTAACACGTTTTCGCGCTTATCAGACCGGAATCCCCTCAGACTCCAGTGCTAAATCCAGTCTAGCCGCGTTGACTGTGGCGACGCAAGTGGACGATGGAACATACGATAGGGATTTATTCCCGCATTGGATCGAGTCTGGTGGTTGCAGCACACGAGAGTCCGTTTTGAAGCGCGATGGAACCGGAGTCACCGTTGGCTCAGATTGCTACCCAACCGCGGGCTCCTGGAAGAGCCCATACGATGGCGATACGTGGACTGCCCCGTCAGATGTCGACATCGACCATATGGTTCCGTTGAAAAATGCCTGGATCGTAAGTCGACGTGGATCTGCCGCAAGTGTTTGCTCAGCTTGCATGTCTTCCTGCAAATACTGACTTTGAGCCGTCCCCATAGTCTGGCGCGTCGAAATGGACAACGGCCCAGCGTCAAGCGTTTGCCAACGATCTGACTCGTCCGCAACTGTGGGCTGTGACCGACAACGTTAACAGCAGCAAGGGAGACAAGAGCCCCGACACTTGGAAACCGCCTTTAAGCAGCTTCTACTGCACTTACGCCAAGAGCTACGTGGCAGTGAAGTCCTATTACGACCTGACTATCACTAGTGCTGAGAAAACCGCGCTGACTTCCATGCTGAACACATGCTAAAGTCTCGGGCTAGTCGTGTGTGCAACGGGTGTGATTCGGCTATTGGAGTCTCGAGGGATCGCAGAGCACTCGTGTTTCTATATCACTAGGGAATGGGCACAACGATCAATGTATGATCATGAAACGACACTCTCATTTCAAAGCAATAGCTCTCTATTGGTCCTTCCTGGTTCAATACGCCAAGTGCACATGAATAATACCACCAATAGCACCAGTATGACTTGGTTATTACTTATTGAGTAGCTTAGGGCACGAGTTGTCCAGAGAGCCATCAAGTGAGATATGTCATTATTAGAATCTACAAATCTTTTATTGTAGAACATGATTTCGAAACACGTGATTTTTGAGTCGAAGAATCTGCATTACGAAGCATCAAACCCCAGTCTCATTAGAAGTATCAGGTGACTATCAGAATTCAAGCTAGCATAGAATATTCGTGGATTGCGCAATGGGCGTATAGATCTTTACATGGAGGCTTACATGGTTATATAAGAACCCAGTCCCCTATGACTTTCTTATGGGAGAGAGCTCTTTCAATTCTTTCCTACCTACCCCCTACCTAGCAGCTGCCCTATCACTCGGGGCGATGAAGCTCATGACATCGAAGATTATTTAGGGGCCAGGAAGAGGCATTTGGATCTAACGGCAGAGTTGAACACTGACCACCTAATTTGATACTTACATTCTTTGAATGTGAGCTATACAGAACATCGACATCATGTTCATTCAAGTTTACGATAGCAGATCCGTTGTAACTCTTACTGCGTTATCAATTGCTCTGCATGGACATGAGCTTATGTATATCCACTACCAACCAGGACACTACAAGAGGCGTTCCGTCTCCACGTATCTCAAGTGAATATTCGTATCCTGGTTAGAAGATCCGGTGCATCGTGGAATGCCTCAGGTCACCGTTGTTGATACTTTTGTCTGGAATTTCTGGCTGACCTTGTAATTGTCGAGGCAGAGGAAATCTTCGTACCGGATCTCGGCTATCGTGTCGCACAATCTACGTAATCATCCAGTGTGACTTATGAGACTTCGTTGTATTGATTCACGTTGTTTCGGCTACGGATACTACCATGCTGATTCTGGCGTACAACCGCTTAGAGACGTTGGGCAATTTATTATTCATTACTTCAGCAGGTCGTTGTCCTAGCAATGGTACTCCTAGCATCGTCGTACTCTATCAAGGGTGTGTATTTGAGGAGCCTGAGTGTCACAATTCACCCCTAATTTGCCGCAGTAACAATGTTCACCATCACAATACCATTATTTAAATGGTAAAAGAGAGCAATGGTGGATATCCTATCTCTCGAAAGATACATCAAAGCTTACTGAGACCTTGAGGCGGTGTCTCCCCGCTGCTTTTTAAGTAAATACATCGATTCAACCACTGTGACATAGAACACACCGACTCTAGAAAGGTCAATTTTGGATACAGTTTGACCGTTGTTGAAAACGGTGTATATAAAGGGGAACGAACGGGGGAAACGAACTCCAAGAGAGTATTAAGGTAACATGAACGTCAAGACTTCGGTAGTATCGGTACATTGTACGCCAACAAATGCAAGTTGATTTGAGTTTGTATCATTCGTAGATGACAGCGCTCCTATGGTCATTCGACACATAGACTAGGGCTGTTCGCCCTTACACCCAGCCCTTGGACTAACACCGTAGCATAAATTTCTACGGTTGTTTCGCTAAGTCAATCCCGTGTACGACATTGAGCACATCAAATTAGAGGATAGCCGTCCACCCCTTATCAGATAGTAAGACGCAACGGCCTATTCGGAAGTCACGGGGTGTTCGACGCCCGTGTATGCTGTTGTTTCCGCTGTCTCTCCCAGATGCACAGTAAAGTCATATGTGATAGTGTTCAATTTGGAGCTAGCATGAAAGCACTGTGTCGCCAATTATACTTGGTCTCCCCTCTCCGCCATTTTGCATTTCGAAGCAAACGATCGAGTCGCACGGTATGTTACAGATTCTTCTGGATTTTTCAACATAGGTATATTGTGAGATTGCGGGACTAAAGACTGCTCCAGGCGTACATTCCGCTTTACCAAGATAACCGACAGCGGTAACAATAGTTGCACAATGGGAACACCGTCGGCTATATCCACGTGGGTTCGGGTTCCCGAAGCAGGGTCGGTCTAGACTGCTGCTGATTAGTTTCTTACACCCAGGCAGACCTTGTCAATAACCATTGTAAATTTGACTTGGTATGATACCGTGCTGATGGCCGAAGAAGCCATGCCCGCTAGATGGAGCAGGATGTAAATGAGTCTACCATGGCGTTGGTGAACCGAATTATCCAGGATCTTGAACTTGATGCTAGTGTGTCATCAGTGAAGAGCATAGATATTTTGATGTGATGGGCAGGCGTGGACTTGAACGAGGTTAGAGGCATAGACCATAATGTATCAAGTCTGGTAGACAGTGCAAGTAGAATGAAGCGTCTACCATCCACTTTAGTTTGATTAAAGCGTCTCGAAAGTTCTTTTCTGGGACTTGACTATACATCATATCATGCGACCATCAGGTCAAGCCAAACCCCACTCCGCGTGTTTGCTTGTGTTTTACTGCTGTGTTCCTGAATCCTTTCACCTGCAAATCGTGCATGATCACCACTAAACAAGCGCGTTTATACATACGCAGGAATAAGTATAATGAACTAGCGCCTTGGAGTATATTCTATAATTAGTACTCTCTGTTCCCTTTGCATGTGCTTGGAAATAAGGTTCGTAGATCATACATATATACACGTATAAAGAGGTTAGCAGGCGCGTATATACGTATATGATCCAACAAGGGGCCCATGGCTACTCCAACAGTTTCTGGAGATGCACTCCTAGATATATGATCGAACGTGCAAGAATGTCATGCTACTGCATCCTTCTGTGATACTAGCCAGGATGCTGGATGGCGATCGTCCAGCTGCGAGACCATTTTGGTATGTCAACATGCGATTATGTAACACAATCAGAATGTTCGATCGGGTCGAGAGCCGCACGACGACAGGCAACAATTCAGCAATCCCATCGCCACCCGAAGCGAACCCCCTAAACTCCATATAGCCACGTACTTCGGAGACATTCCTACCTGTGTCGGTATAGAGCTGCGAGGCAGCTGTGAAGTACGTAGAGAGTATCAGCTCGAGTCGGCAACTCCCAGTCTATGAAATGAAGAGCCAGCACAAGTCAGTAAGGAGTTTGGCAATTACCTAATTATATCCACGGCTCGGTCACCGCAACGGCAAAGGCCGGACCTGGCTAACCGGGACTTCTAATTTCCAACGACCTTCCAGCGCCTCCTACGCACCTACGCACCTACGCACCTACGCACCTACTTTCATGCAAGTAGCGAATGGGTACTTCGTAGTGCCAAGAGATGGTGCATGATGTCTTGGAGCATAAGATTCGCTTTCTCCTGAGGCTTTGGTGAATGTGTGTGGTTCATACATAACCACGCATGCTGCTATGGCTTAGTCTACAAGCTAGAATATGACACAGACAGAAGAGACAGACAGACACACACACGCATCAACCCAGCCATCCATCCACCCACCCACCCACACCCACACACACCCACACACACCCACACACAAATTCATATATTCCCCGGATTCGACGGCAGAACGTTCGACGCCACAGAAGAAAAAGAAGCGGGTGTCCCAGGCGTCTTCGCAGATGAGCCGTGAACGGGTTGCCAACAAGCGAGAGAACTAGACTAAGGTTCACTCGCCTCCCTTATCATGCCGAGGCGAGTGTCGTACCTATGTAGGCCATGTAGTTCATAAGCGCGTCACCTGCATCTGCACCTCAGGCTCTGCACCTCAGGCTCTGCGCGTCAGGCGCAAAGGCCGAGATTCTCATAGTCCTGGTTAGGCGACCTTGGTATATGCGCAGATATTCATATGGATTACACGTACATGCTTCGGACATGCTTCGTACACTTCGTACATAGGTACGTGTAGGATGTAGGCCTGATAGGTCAGTCACTGTAGGTGTAGGTGCAGGTGTACAGTAAGAGCACCCCGCTAACCTCCCCGCTAACCTCCCCGCCAAGCCTCCACGGGGAAGATTCCACGGGAAGGATGGGCTAGTTACCTGGTCTAACGGCTAGTTGGGTACCTACATCACTAGATACCTACATACCGCTGCTACATATATGTACATACCTAGCTAGCTTTTAGCGGGCTTGAAGGATTCGATGCCCTGCAAAGGTTTTTTTGGCGCGGGGATTTCTTTTTGGCGCGGGTGATGACGGCAAAGTAACACGCTTGGCGATGCTTGTTCTTTGCCCTTTGCACCGGATGCGAACTATCGACTATTCCAGTCAGTCTAGTGCCTGAGCCGCATCCGACGGGCAACGTACACCCAAGCCGCAGGTGGTGTGTTTCTGGGGCCTATTTCTTGGGCCTGTTTCTTGGGCCATGTTTCTTGGGCCTGCTATGGTCAGAACCTCGAAAGCTGGGGCTGATTGTTCACGACATTCGACACTGCCAGGAGGCATAGTCATCACGATCAGGTAGCATGGGATCGTGGTTGCAACATCTGAATGAACAGGTTGCCAGCAGCCAACCTATCGAGATTGGCATTGGAACCTGCGCCAGCTTCTGCTAGGTACTGACTGCACTGCATCCGCTGTTACCCACCATCTGCCAATTCACCAATCGATCAGATGACTTGCAGACCCTCTTTTTGCCTTCGGTTCTGATTGTGCTGATTGCGCTGATTGCGCGGGTTCTTCGTGGTTCCGGCCTTTCCCACTGCTACGCAGTACTACGCACTCTGGTGGATGTCCTCAACCGTCCTGCTGGGCCGTCTGAATCTGGACCCTCTGGGCTCTGGCCCTATATCCATCACGTCTCCGTCCCGCACGTTGCAACGGGGTCTACGTTGCAACGTAGATAACGTCGCAGCGTACGAAGTCAGTTGGCTTGGAGGCTTGTATGTACGTAGCAGTGGTAGAAGTGGTTGGTAGGAAAGGAAGAGAAATGTTGGATTTTGTTGGTTTGTGTAAGTATGCGTTCCCTTCCCCTCCCCCGTATTGTAACTCCATCTCCATCTTCATCCCCAAAATCCCCATCTCCCCATCTCCCCATCTCCCCATCTCCCCATCTCCCCATCTCCCCATCTCCCCATCTCCCCACGTGCACTTGCCTCAGCTATGATCCTGTAGGTCAGGTAGTGTAGCAAATCCCCCGTACTATGCACATAAACTCCCCGCAAATCTCCGACTTTACCCGATGATCACTGCCGTATATGGACAAGTTGCTCTTGAAACTCGAATTCGATGGGCGGGCAGGTCCACGATCGTCGTGTGGTTGCGGGCTTGAACGCTTGCAACAGTTCCTAAATATTTACGTACATACTTCGTAGTACATACAGTAACTAGGCTCAAACACTTCTTAGAGCCAACCAGCTTCCGGCTCCCAGCACCCGACAGCCAGCGACCAACACCCATGAATCGCCGCTTCAACCTGAGCACCGAGTTCTTAGACGCTCTTTATTGACGCTCTTTAACAACTGCTGCCTACCTAGTCGACCGAGACCACCTATAGCAAGGGTTGGTAAGAGTGTGATTGGTATGTGAAGATTGTATCACTAATCTAATGTTAACTAGCGGTGCGGATGACCCTTTGGGGCCTAGAAAAATTTTGTTCCTGGGAAATGACCACCAGCCTGCCTGCCGCTGCCGCCGCCGGCGTGCCGCCTTGCGAGCCTAACGCACGGCAGGGCAAGGTGCTGCCGGCATTCGCTGAACTTTAAAAGGAAGGGTGTCATTAAAGTCTAACATACATGTCAGCCTGTAAACTCATAGGTAAACTCGTATACTAATAGCAAATGGTCGTCTTCATAGCATCTACAATACTATTAAATCTACGATGTTGGATGCCTGAACTATTGAACTATGTACATACGATGCCTGCTTCGCTCGCTACAGTACCTATCACATAAGCTACGCCATCCATTAATCCCGATATAAGTCGATAACTAGCCCGACCCACCATCTCTCCATGATATCACCGAGTGAACCTATGAAAAGCCACCAGAGCCAGTACTACCACGGAGCAATGTGGGTTGTTCGCTCCCCCGACTTTTCCCACTCGTCGCAGCAGTGATGCCACATGACGTCGATGTTCAGCTTACGTACATACTTCTTCTCACTGTAGAATGCATGGTATAGGTATACACGATCCGCCTAATGAAGTTGAACACACGGCATTATATCTGACAAGTTTTTTTTATTTATTTCCGGTCATGTAAAGCAGATTCTAAGCAATCTTTTATCTTTTATCTTTGCACAATTTATATAACTATCGCGCATTGCTGTCATTGATCCATGACCTATAAGTTAGAAGTAGACGGCTAGACAGCTAGACTAGACTACTACACATGTTACAGTACGAGAATCGTATGATACGCTGCCCTTGGGCCATATGTTTTGTCTTGGGTGCCTCTGTACGGACTTATACGTAAGATGCCATGCAGAAGCTAAAAAAGCCTATCCCCATTTGCGACCAACGAAGTCGCCGCCAGCTAGATCCATACTTACATACCGTACGAAGCCATATGTAGCGGAATGCCTATGCACTTCCGATACACCATTAGTACCTTCTTGCGCCGTTTTCGATGAAAAGGAGTACTGTATCATAGCATGGACCATTGCGCGATATGTCGATCTCTTACGAAGTTAGTACTTGATAATCCCCAGTTCGCTGTCCACATAACACATAACTCCAGGTACTTCCTAGGCAAGGCCTACCGAGTCGGGAATTGTGCGCTGAACGCCAAGATGCCAGGATGTCAAGATGCCAGGATGCCAGGATGCCGGACCAGGATGCTCACGACAGGCTGGGGCTCTGGGGGCTCCACTGGGGTAGCACAGCAAGAGCGTGGGAGAGAGTGGGTGAGTGGGAACCTACCTAGGCAATTGGGCTGGGATGGTTTGATGGCTGGTGGCTGATGGCTGATGGCAGCTGGATGGCGCGGGTAAGCCGAGTTGAGGCTCTAGTACTCAGGTACATACTTAGGTACAATAACAAAGCGCATTGACGGTTTCCGCGGTGCCGCCAGAGCACTAGAACACCCCTCAGCGCATACGTGGTGTGCATAGTGTGCATCCATACATACTTCGTACATATATACATGTATAGCGTATACTGTAGTGCTGTATAATCTCTGTACATGTAGTTATGCGGTAGGTTCGTCTGTTTATACTACTACCGCCTAGATGACTGTTATGGTATTTATATGAAGGTTGCAGCCATAAGGAACAGTTGATAGCATGCACGTGTCTATGTACGTGCAAAGAAGAAAAGACATACGGGAGACACTGTCTGCCATTAATACGTAATACAAGGCAGCTAGGTAGGTACTGTTTGCATCTCCTCTAGGCTTTAAGCCCACTAAGGATAGCACTCATACTGCATTAACTACATACGTACATAAGCTTTTGGTTAAGTGTGGCTCAAGAACTACATACTGTAGCTGTATGTAGTATAGGCATGCTACCAGTACATACATATGTTGGTTAGGTAGCTACGTACATACCTAGGTATGTATGTACGTACTATTCGTCCTTATAGATAAACAACCTTAACTATGGGCATAACCTTCGTACGGTTTAAGGTATCTGGGATTGAGGTAGGAGCACATCTATCGTATGATACATGCAATACAATGGTATGTACGATCCAAGATCGCACGTGTAGGAGAAGGCTATTAGTCAGGCTTGTGCGGCTTGTCAGGTAATCTAGAGATCGCACAATATATCGTACAATTGATATGATCCTCTGGTATCACTGCGCACCTGCATGCGCTGCAAAGCTACGTAGATACCTAGGTACCCAGGTGCTCCGGTACGCATCTTATGCGACTTTGTTGACATATATCACAGTTCCAGGTTGTTTCCGACAGTTTTTGGCATGTACCTAGTCAAACCTAATTTGTACATGCGTCTGATGTGTGAGACGGGATGGATGTGAGCAACGGTAATTGGATATCGCAGTGTCCACCCACGCCTTGCTCCTATTGTCCTCGACTCCTCGGGTGTATCGAGGTAGGTCTGTATGTAACAGCTGTGTATGTACCTACCTGGTAGGTATGTAGCATTGGATGTTAGTGCTTAGGTACCGCGAAGTGCGGGCGTGCTTGCAACAAACTGAAGTGCGTCATTGTGGGGGCGCACCACGACCAAGACAAGAAATCCGCAACCAGGAGGCCGAACTGGCACAAGACCGGCCAACCGAGCCCGTCATACATACCTTGGTAGGTACATAGTACTAGGTAGTAAGTCTGCATGTCTGCTTGTAATTATGGTATTGGGATATGTATGTATGATGGCTGTTTCGAGGAGGTAGTACGTAGGCAGGCAAGGTAGGCCAGCCGGATACTTCCTTCTCCCTATATGCAAGTATCGACGTTCGCTTATAGCAACCTGGAAGTTGTAGGGTTGAGGGTGGCTCGTTATTACCTACATAGTCTTAGTTCGGCATCCTACCAGCCAGCCTAAAGCACCTCGCTGCTGCTGCATCTTGTAAGTCACTACCTGGTATGTCACTGCATATGTCACTACCTATCTATGTCACTACCTGACTGCCTGACTACCCGGTTGCCCTTTGTAAGTTGGGAACTCGTCGGTCAGAGACGGATGGTACATGCCATCGCGTCCGGGACCCGAGGCCACATCCCACACAGGCCTATCCCAGGATCTCTCGTGGCTCCAGGACCATCTCCGCGCTAGTTGCATTCTATTTTTTCACTCTCCCTCTGTCCATGGTTCCCCATGATCTTATATTCACGCACTGGCTCCTCCAGATTCTTACATACATAACTGGAGCAGCCCCCTAGATTTTCCTCTCCCCCAAACTTTCATCTCCTCGTTCACTACCACTCTCTGTTCAGCCCCCATCGTCCCCATCGGCTGCTGTTCATACGGACTGTGACTGTTCACGAGGGTCCTAGTGGTGTTCCTGGGTATCACTGAGTGTACCTCTCCTTCAACCCATATTCAAAGTTTTGCTAGTCCGGTATTAAGTTCCATCGGCTGGCATCGCCTATTTGCTACTTGCTGCTGTGGGTTTCCCGTTTCGTACGCAGAGTCAAGTCAGCAAGGCGGCATCCAACATGGCCGAGGACTCGAAAGAGTGGGCTGGGTCGCTTCAGCCCCCGGCGAACAACCATGATGGCGGGCCTAATAGTTCCGGCTCTACCGTCATCGGCCACGACTTCGCTGCCCCCGGTGGGAATACCATCATAGGACCGACCGTCGACCAGACCGTCG
The DNA here is from genome assembly GCA_022225965.2 of Diatrype stigma. Taxonomy (NCBI): domain Eukaryota; kingdom Fungi; phylum Ascomycota; class Sordariomycetes; order Xylariales; family Diatrypaceae; genus Diatrype; species Diatrype stigma. The sequence goes on along the minus strand of JAKJXP020000133.1, from coordinate 89,190 downwards.
CTGCCCGTGAGCTAGACAAGGAGAAGAGGGAGGTGGAAACCGGGAAGCGAGAAATTACCGAGGACGAGTGCGAGGGCGAGCTTGGCTTCGCGTTCCCCAGCTGGAAGAAGTGGTGGATTCTTACCGTCATCTTCCTGGTCCAGACATCCATGAACTTCAACACCTCTCTATACTCGAACGGTATCGGGGGTATATCCGAGGAGTTCGGGGTCACCGAGCAGGCAGCCCGTGCCGGTGCCGCCGTTTTCCTAATCACTTATGCGTTCGGATGTGAGCTATGGGCGCCTTGGTCTGAAGAGTTCGGTCGCAAGCCCATCCTCCAGTTATCGCTGTTCTTCACCAACATATGGACGCTCCCAGTCGCGTTGGCTCCCAACTTTGCCTCCGTTATAGTGGGCCGAGCCCTAGGAGGTCTTTCAACGGCCGGCGGTAGTGTGACCCTCGGCATGATTGCCGATATGTACGAGAGTGATCACCAGCAATATGCGGTGGCTTTCATGTGAGTGTCACCAGCCCCTATGGCTCGTCGTTCCTCGTTCACCCTTCACCATGGTGGTATCCTGGCTGACCTGATTCTTCGTCATACAGCGTCTTCTCGTCCGTTGGTGGATCGATTCTAGGCCCTATCGTCGGTGGATTCGTCCAACAATTCCTCCCCTGGCGATGGTGCATCTGGATTCAGCTTATCTTCGGCGGTGCTGTCCAGCTGCTTCACCTGTTGACCGTCCCTGAAACGCGAACCACGGTAATGCTCAACCGAATTGCTAAGCAGCGGAGAAAGACCGGCCAGGACCCCAACGTGTATGGCCCCGATGAGATCGAGTCCTTCAAGGATCGCTTCACCTTCAAGGAGCTGATGTACACCTGGTTCCGGCCCTTCCGCATGTTCTTGACCGAACCGATCGTCCTTGTGCTGTCTCTACTCTCTGGGTTCTCCGACGCGCTGATCTTCATGTGCATCCAATCTTTTGTGCTCGTCTATGACCAGTGGGGATTCAATGCATACCAGGTCGGCCTGTCCTTTGTCCCGATCGGTATTGGCTACGTCCTCGCCTGGATCATGTTCATCCCAGCGTTCAGGCGGAACGAGAGGGCACGCAACGCACACCCCCACGACGAGCACGTCCAGTTCGAATCGAGGCTCGATCTCTTGTTGTGGCTTGCGCCCTGCTTGCCCATCGGGCTTATCATTTTCGCCTGGACCAGCAGTGGCCCGCCGCTTCATTGGATAGGAACCATGTTCGGCAGCGCGATCATTGGCATTGCCAATTACGCCATCTACATGGCCACCATTGACTATATGATTTGCGCCTATGGGCCATACTCGGCTTCCGCGACGGGCGGCAATGGCTGGGCTCGTGATTTCCTTGCTGGTGTCCTGACGGTGCCGGCGACTCCGTTCTATTCCAACATCGGCGTCGAGAAGGGAAAGAACCTGGAATACGCTTCGACGATCCTATTCTGCATTGCGTTCATCCTAGTCATCGCCATTTATATCATCTATTGGAAAGGACCCGTCTTGCGGAAGCGATCGCCGTTCGCCCAGAGTCTGCAACATGGCAGTCACGAGTACCAGGGGCGCCGACTCAGTGCACCGCACCATGATCACCACGCAGAACCGCCCCGAACATCGACTGCGACGCGACCATCCTTGCGATATGGTGGTACGTCGCGCCACAGCTCCTACTACGCGAGTCGCCAGGCAGAAACCCGTCTTTCCAGCAGGCAGGGCAGCCGCGCGAATAGTGTCGACGTGGACCGGGACGACGAATTGCACCCGAACCTGGCTCCGATTGTTTCGGTCCCAACACACCAGATCGGGCAGTGATTGATCTCGAGAAGCAGCATCGCCGATGTCAAAAGCGGGGAGGGGGTGTTGACGTAGCAGAGAGGCAGAAAATCCGGGGCGTTCGTCGTGCATGAATGACTTCATGCTCCTTGGTAGGAACCCTGCGGGACTTTGATTGAAGGTGTTGGCGAATCATGTCCGATTTGCAGTAGGTACATATTTGGGTGGGAGGTTTTGGATTCGGCCAAGATTATATTTAATTGGTCGGTTGTATGATACCCATCTTGGTCGTCTTCTGATCGACGCTATCGCACAGCCAGCGTCTGCATCCTTCAAGTTGTCGCATGCTCATGCTGTTAGATACTTAGGTACATGTGGTAATTGTTTATAGAACGATGTTTTCATGGAGATCGAATCGCGTCGGAAGTGATATATAACTTATCTACTCCGTATGTTCTACCTTTCTTCCCCCTCCATTCTTCTTCAGACTCCTACCGGCGAGTTGTGGGCTCTTCATGCGCTGTTTTCCACAAGTCGGCACCACCCTTATTTTATTCAGTAGGTGCATGCAGGATCATCGATGTATAATCAATACAATGCAAAAGTTAAGGGCAAATCGTAGTTTAATCATGTCATATCCGTGAATTCATCAATCAATCTACTTGCTCGAGTGCTGTATCAGCCACTCTCTGGGTATCATACCGTTCTAACATCAAAAGTCCGAACTCCGAATACTCCCTGGGTTCCCGTTCAGACGCCGAAAAGTACCCCCTTCTCCTCAAGTCTAGTTGTTGCGTGGTACAAAGGTGTATCTTGCAAGTCTAACATGACTGTATGACTAGACCAGGCACTCGTGTAGGTCTTACATCCCAGGAGGACTGCAGTACCACACCATATTCCATTGCCTCCTTACGACATTGTCATCGACATTGACACCGTCTCTTGAAATTGGCATTTCGTGATCGCCCCCCGCCGAAGACGCATGTACCTAGCTAACTAGCTAGGCCTGCATTACTGGTGGTATGGTCGACCGTGGACGTCGTTCAGGGAATCGAGTTCATGACCGAGATCTTCGGCCTCGGGCGTGGTCGACGACTGCGGTGCGGTGATGGCACCAGTGCTATCGTACGCGCTCTGGCCATTGCGCTTGTCGCCTCCCCGTCCGTAGGATCTGGCGCTGGAGCTGGTGACGGAGCTGCAGCTGCGATGGTAAAACTGCACGAGCTTGGGAAACAGCCAGGCGATCATCGGTCGGACTTGAGGGAGGCAGGCGCACAGGATGGCCACGTTCATCTCCACAATGGTCCAGGTGGTCGAGGCCACATCGTAAGTCTTGTCATTCGTCTTCGCCTGGATGTCAATCGTCGTGACGCGCAGGCAGGAAGTAATGACGACACTAATGTGTGATGACCGCGTTCGTTAGCCTCCATTTGCTGCTTCTTGGACAGGCGGGCACGTAGACAGATAATAGGCTGGTCCAACTTACAAGATACCCAAGGCAAACACCATGCATAGGCCGATCTTCTGCAGGGCCGGGATCTTCAACCGATACACCAGAGGCATGGGCATCAGGAGGATGATGAAGTCCGTCGAGATGTTGAAGCCGGCGTTGGCATACCAGAACGGGCTGTTGCTGATGCAGTGGCCCTCGACGGAGCGATCGAAGGCCCGCACGACGGGTGTGCACTGGAAGATGGTCGCCATAGTGGTTGCGATGCAGAAGCTGCCGACACAGGCCAGCATGAAGGTGCAAGCCCATCGGAACCTGCGGATCCCGTCGAAGATTCGGCGGTACAACAGCAAGATGGCGGCCTTGGTGGAGTTGATGCTGAGCTTGTAGGTAATCTGGCAGAGGTAGAAGTACTGAAGGAAGGGCAAGCCGTATTCATCAGTCAGTCAGTCATTCAATCAGTCATCCCGGAGACAGCGAGGTTCGCATTTCCTAGGTAGGTAAGTAAACAAACTCACCTTGAGGGACTCGCGTTGCTGGAAAGGAGTCAAGTCCAACCAGTGTTGACCGTAGCCGTACTGGCAGGCCAAGATCATGATCACTCCCGAAGCCAATGCGGCCGCCTGTTATCAAGGTTAGTATCAGTCACATGGCCATGGAGGTCTGGCTGAACGGACTGTTCAACCTGAAAATAGCAACGAAGAAGAGAGCGCCATGGGGAAAGGGGAAAGCAAGCAGTATGCTGCAGGCGAGGCAAGGAATCCAAGGAAGGCAAGGAATTCAAGGAAGGCCAGGAAGTCAAGGAAAGAAGGCAATCATGCTATCAAACTTACCAAGCCTGCCATCATAATGAGGTCGTCTGCACCTAGCATGCCGCGAGTTCGCTTGTGGCACCACGCCCGGATAAACACCATCAGCGGGCCAAGGACGAAGAAGACGACAACCGGGATGGAGATCATGTGAGCATTGCTGGCTTTGGGTGGTGGGCCGTCCATTGTCGAGACGTAGACGCGTAGACGCGCAGGTGTTTGTGTGTCTATGCCTAAGGGTATCGAGATGGAATCCTGCGAAGTTGTGTACGAGTGTTGAAGGTATCGAAGGTATGGGCTAGAGAGGAATGTTGAAGGTTGTTGGGATCACGCGTTTCCTTCTTACTTCCCTGAAGAGAGCACCGGTGCGAAGCGAGGAAGAAAAGTGTGTGGGAGGGGACTTGACTTTTTTCCCAGTCTTCTGTGTTCTCCGAAGCGAGGAAGTTTGTTGCAACTTGGGTGAGGTCCAAAGGTGTCCCGGGTCGTAGTAGTCCTAGACTATTTCAACTCGGCTGCTTGGATGGATGTCGGATACACACAGTAGGTACCTTATAGGTCTGTCTTGTCACAATGACTACTGCGAAGTGCACTGTAAGGGCCCTGGTGTGGTGGACAATAGGTAGGAATGACCTCATGGGAGCCAGCTATGTACATAGGTTAGGTATTAAACAGTTTCCGACCTGGTGGCCTAATCAACCGACTAATGCCTCCATCGAAGCTAGCTGCTTGCACGTGGAAAGCCGAACCGGTACCAAGTCTACTATTCTCTGGCCGTCTGGTTGGTATCTGGTGAAAGCCCCGTGAGGCTACCGATCAGGGACTCGAAGACCCTCGAACCTACAATATCAACATGATGCTAGAGCCACCAGTGCGGCAAGGCCGTAGATGTCACACAATCACTGCAAATATAGCCAAGATTCCATCACTCCCTTTATGCGCCCAACCTTAATGTGACGATCCGTTTGTGTCACGAAAGGTACAAGATTGAGAAGGGAAGCGTGCGACTTCCCATGGATTTCTTGACATGCCGTTGCCTGTTCCAACCAACACAGCAACTCCACGATAATTTCTACTCGCGTACTTGACATGGGAATATAGTTTGTTGGAGCAGCAAGTAGTCCTAATGATGTCTGTTCCTCGTCGTTCTGTCGATTATCCATCCTAGGTGAAAATAAGCCGATATAAAGAGCGAGCGCTTCTCTCTTCTTGGCGATGGGGTCCTTAAGGGCGCCTTGAGAAAGGCTAGCTGTCTATGCCATTTGATGGCTAGAGGCAGCAGGAAGTTCACGAGATCGTGAACCTAGCAATGCCATCGAGGCCATTTCAGCCTATTGTATCAAGTACCACGAGGCCTCACACCAGCATACCTCATAATCTGAGTGTATCCCCTGTTATAGCTAGGAAAGACAAGTGATGCCATGGCTACATGCTGCCATGACTAAAGCACTCGCTATCTTGTCAACTATGAGCCTGTTTAGTAATTACCTTCGGGTGCATTCTTTTCCCTTGCCTGGATCCTTTCCTACGAACATTTTACCTGTCATACCTAGAACTGCCGGGACTGCTCATTCCAGTATGCAAGATGCGGGTGTAGTGGATACACGGATACTACACGTATCCTGGGAGATGGTGGCACAAAATACGATGTTAATCTAGGGGTGGATATGCAGGTGCTTGGGACCATACATCTTCGAGATGCTCTTCCAGATAGGGTATTTTCGAACGGCTACGTATGTGTCCAACCCTATGTCCCCACGAGGTTATCCCGAGGTATGACGAGCGTTGGTAATTGGTAACGGGATGTGACCGCCTCAGATTAGCACAACTTTTGGCTACTTGGTTCTTACGGTTGAAGACATGCTCCCTACGGCCTGTCAGCGGACTTGTCTTGTCATGTATAATCATGATAGTCATGGTAGATCAATCTATGCATGCCTTGATCGTCAGTGCTGTTACAGCATGTTACATATACGACGAGTCTCATAGGTTTGTAGTATACAGGCAGACGAAGTACACAGTATAGAGGGACATTGGCCCATCGACTTTGTCTACCTACTTATCTAACTTGACCTACCAGGGAAGAAGTGACGGCACAGCTCCCTTGCCCAGGTAGCCGTTGTTTCCTACTGGGGAGCGATCTCTCGAGTCTCGGGCCGATGCAGTACCTACACATGCAGGTAGTAAAGAGTCACGACAGGACAAGATCAGAACTCTAGGTAGGTATCTAGGTAGTGCTAAGTGGCCCGGTGCATAGAGTAATACAGGGAACAAGGCAGAGATACTTACGAGTAGGTACTATGTAACCAATCAGCCAAGCCTGCCCACGATGCAGTCATGTTCCTGAGCTGATATGGTTCCTATATAAGAGCACTGGCCACTACAAACACCTGGAGTCGATTAATCACGACGAAACATTGCATACGGAATACTACCTACCTGGTGTACTAATAGACTGATAGACTGATACCTAGGCAGGTTGACTGGCAGACTGGCAGACTGCTAGACTGGCAGGAATATCATCTTATCCTTGATACCTAGTACCTGTATCTCTGGTTATCTGGTTGCCTCAACACTTCGAGATACGGAAGCCCTCTGATACACATACACACACACACACACGCACGCACACACATACACCTACTATCTCGCCTAGGTAGATGCACGCCGTCGATACGCGTCCGTCACCTGAGATAGCAGGTTACCAGAGTTCTTCTGAACAAGGACTATTTAGTCCATTCATCTCTTGTCTGGCCTCCATTTACCTCTGGTAGACGTTATTGCCCCATTCGTCACTGACTTGTCAGTCAATTCACTGCGCAACCGGTACCTCCTCCACCTGCCTTTCTTTCCACCCTTGCCTTTGATCGTCGAGGGGAAGGACCTTTTACACTTTACACAGAATCCCACTTCTGTATCCTCCCTTTGGTCGCCGACAGAATACACCTTTCACACAGACTCTCACCTTCGTATCGCCCAAGAACACAATACAGCGAAATCGCAGTGCGTACCACTACTCCGATGGCTGGAGATAACCTCGGTGGCACAGCGCCACTGACTAAGGCCATCACCACCCTGTCTAAGGATGGGAAGAACGGTGATGGTGGCGATCATGTCGCCATGTCGCAACTCTTGACAGCAGCACCCACTTCTTCCAATTCTAGCTCCGTCGTCGACCTCCACGGCACCAGCAAGCAGACCCTGGAGGATCGTCTTGTGCGCAAGATTGACCTCGCTGTTTTTCCGATTCTGTTTGTGGTCTTCATGATGTCTTTCCTGGATCGCATCAACATCAGCAATGCCAGAATCCAGGGCCTGACTGAGGAGCTCGACCTGACTGGCAACCGGTTCAACATTGCCCTTTTTGTGAGACATCTGCCTTATATGAACCACTTCCCATGTCTTTCATATCTCTTCCCCTTGAAAATCAATGACACTGACCTGACTTTGTGGCTTTAGGTCTACTTCGTTCCGTACATCCTGCTTGAGCTTCCGAGCAACATGATCATCCGCAAATTGCGACCATCGTGAGTTCACCTGGCAGATGCTGACCCAATCTGACCCCTCACCCCCGCCCCTATATGCCTTGGGCCCCTTGTTAGCTTGTGACCAGTTCCAAAAATTCCTTTCCACTAACTTTCAACGTCGCAAGGTTCTATCTCGGAGGCCTCATGTTCTGCTGGGGAATCATCAACATGTGCATGGGCTTCGTCCAGAGCTACCAGTCGCTCGTGGCCCTCCGTTTTCTCCTGGGTGTCTTTGAAGCTGGTGTCATGCCAGGTTGCATCTACCTAACGTCCATGTATTACAAACGCCATGAGTTCCAGAAGCGCATGAGCTTCTTCTTCGGCTCTACTCTAGTTGGCGGTGCTTTTGGAGGAGTAAGTTCTTTCATCCTAAGAACGTTCATTGATGTCCCCTTCTTCCTTATGGCCCAATCTCTTGAGCTTCACCATTCCTACCCCCACCCCTTTGGCATGCCATTACATCATGAGGCACCACACGTCCTGCAGCGCTGCTTGCTTGTTACAGAGATAGATAAGAAGGGGGAGACTAACAACTCGACTTACCAGCTCCTCGCCTATGCCATCGCGCACCTAGGCGGACGCGCCGGCCTTTCAGCGTGGCGTTGGATCTTCATCATTGAGGGGGCGGCCACAGCGCTTGTGTCGCTGTGCGCGTGTTTCCTCATTGTCGACTGGCCAGAGAAGTGCCGTTTTCTGACTGCCGAGGAATTCCAGCTGCTCATGGATCGGCTCGAAAATGACTGCGGCAGCAATGAAGTTGTCGGTCGCATGGATACCCTCAATGCCTACGCCTATAAGCGTATCTTTATGGACTGGAAGATCTGGCTCGGCTCTTTGATTTATGTAAGTGCTACTTTCGACTTATTCCCCCTTTTTCGAGTCAATCACACCCGTCATTTGAGTTCCTCTACTGACCACTTGCTATAATCTCGACACATACATAGATGGGCGTTGGTATTACTGGATATTCTACCACTTTCTTCATGCCGACAATCCTCAAGGAGTTCGGCTGGACGGCTGAGTCGGCTCAGGTGCACACGATTCCGGTTTACGTGGTGGCGGCGGTGGGTATGCTTGCGGTGGCATGGGCCTCAGACCGGCTGTGCCACCGGTATGGCTTTATCATGCTGGGAGTCGCCATCTCCACCATCGGGTACAGTATCCTCCTCGCCCAGCACCACCACTACCAGAGCCTCTCATCCGGGACCAAGTACGCCGCCGTCTTCCTCGCAACCATGGGCGGCTACATCAACACGCCGATCGCACTGGCCTGGCTTTCCAACAATCTCTCAGGCCATTGGAAGCGGGCCTTCGGTTCGGGCATTCAGGTCACCATCGGCAACGTGGCGGGACTGGTCGCGTCCAACATCTTCCGCACGGACGAGGCCCCCACCTACCGAACCGGCTACGGCGTCGCCTTGGGTTTTACCTGGTTCGGCGCCCTGGCTGCCACCGCCCTGGTGCTGCTGCTCCGGCGCGAGAACCGGCTGCGCGAGAAGGGGGAGCGTGATCGCAGACTGATCGAGTCTTCCCAGGAGGAGGTCGGTAACATGGGCGACTATCATCCGGCATTCCGCTTCACGCTGTGATTGCGATAGCGTGATACAGGCAGGGAACAGGCGTTTGAGACGCATAACTGCTTGTGCACGAAAGATGGATGCAAGCGAGATTGGCTGGGCTAGGAGGGCAACGGATCATGATGTGGCCGACTAGTTGTGTGCTCCCATCTCCAACCCCAACCCGCACTTGCATGAGAGCACGACTGGCGTTATTGGCGTTGTGGTTCTCCTTGTTCCCTCCCTCTTCTGTCTGAGAGACCCCCCCATTTCTGATTCCCTCGCATGAGTCATGAGGAGCAATATCGGTGTTAGTATTGACGCTTTGGGTGCCATTGGGATCTTGTTCGCCTGATACGTTAGGTACGTTTCTGGCCTCTTTGGTACCAACAGGCTTCTAGGGCGGCGTAGTTCGCCTAGATACAACATTTGCAGCAAAAATAAAAGTTGATTGTTTTCTCTTGCTTCTGTTATAGGCGTGACAAAAGGTAGCCAACTAGGGAACCAGCCTCATGTCGCGATGAAACTTAAATCAAGGAACCGTACTTGCACCACACCATCAATTGTCGACCAAAAGATTTGATGACTGACATTTCTCGGTACGTAAGTAGTTATACGAATTACATGGTATCCATTCCCTCAAGCCCTTCCACCACTCGCTCGCTTCATTCCATGCCCTTTTTGCTAGCTTTACTGGATCTGGGTAGTCAACATGTCAGCCTGGTGAGAGCAACACGCCAAAGAACCCTCATGTTTCATGTTCCCCTCTTCCCCCCCTAATGCCATATGATCCCAAGATGCCCATTAGACATAGGACATGCAACAAGGATATGCACCAAGCCCGCCAGATATGTTGATACTATTTATTGCTGGTTTCGATATCCATTACCACCCACTTTGCTCTCGGAGGAGGCTAGGTAGTCACTTCGAAACATGACCGCAAGATAGGGGACGTGGTAAGATCCCAGTGAACCTCCACTTCATGACACCAAAACAAAATAGAAAACACCGGGTATACTTGATTGCGTGCTGAGTCTTCCAAAAAGGTGGGAGGGAGGGATGATATTCCGTATCGTGTGCTATGTATTGCTTTCTCAAGAAGAGGGTGGGATCAAGACTACCGCCGACACACACATACATCTGATAGGTACAATCCCTGTCTGGTAATCCCCTGTAACCGCATCATCATAGCGATTGCGCTAACGTTAACTAAGGGTGTGTGAGAATCCCGGTGTAGCTAACTTCCGGGTGTAGGCAGAACATGCGCTCAGAGCTCGTCTTTGACCTTCTCGAGCGTGTCCTTGACAGCGTCGGTGGCTTCGCCGGCGGCACTGGCGGCCGTCTCGGAGGCGCCGCTGGCGTAGCTCAAGGCTGATGCGGTTCCAGAGGAATATGCACCAGCAAGGCGAGAGTAAACCGACTCGGTGAAGGTGGGTTCCTTGCCGACAACGAGCTCGGAGATGAGCGAGCTGACGACCGCGTAGTTCGAAGAAGCAGCATCGCCTGCAGACGAGGCGTAACCCCCTGCGGCAGAAGTGACTGCAGCATATTGATCGGCTGCGGCGTCCGTCGCCGATGACGCATACCCTCCAGCCGCCGAAGCGTAATTTCCAGCCGCTTGTCCGGCTGCGGAGGCGTAATCTCCGGCTGCTTCTCCAGCAGCTGAAGCATAATCGCCAGCGGCCTCGTACAAATTCTGGTACCTGTTGAGGAATTTTCTGGTTAGCCATGTTATGGGTTGTTTATGACGTTCACGAGATCATATAGAGCAAAGGGGGGAAGAGCTGCATACCATGGGGTCGGTGTGGGCGCTCCATAGACTTGCGAGCTGACTTGGCTGATGACGTAGTCCCATTTCTCCACGACCTTGTCACCAGCCTCGGATGCGGCACCAGTTACGGAATCAATCACAGATCCAGCAGCGTCAGTAGCGGCAGAACCAGCATTTCCCACAGCCTCGCCGGCAGCCGATGCAGCCGAGGCAATCGACTCGTTAGCGACAGAAGCAGCCGAGGAAGCGGAGCCCTTGATATCAGTCGGCGTGGGTGTCGCCGTGAGCGAGTTCATCGCCGACGAAGCCGAGGAGAGGAACTCTGAATATCGGCCATGCGCCAGGCCGAGTCCAGCGTAGTAGTTGTGTTTCGCCTGATCCAGCAACCTCTGAGCTCTCTGTTCGGCCCCTTCGAGATAGGTGCTTGGCGTGGGCTCGGCAGCACCAACGGCAACTTTGGCAGACTCGTATGGATCACCAATGGCCTCTCTGGCCAGCTCGTATTGCTGCCCAGCCCAATTGACTGATTCTTGCCAGTTATTTTGGGCGATCGACTGTACTCGCTCCCAGTCCAGAGAAGGGACGGTTGGAATGGGCACACCGTCCGGTATCCACTTGGCCGTGGGCGTGCCGTAGATAGACTGGGAAGCAGCAGTGGCGGCTTCGGTCAGATGCGAATTCGCTGCAGCCACGGCGCCAAAGTACGCACTGGAGACGGAGCTGAACAGCTCTTCGTGCGCGGGTTTGGGCTCTCCGGAGATCTGGACCGAGACGGCACTCATGGCGTTTGAGTATTGATCCGCAGCCTTGGCGAGAGCGGCAGTGTAGGCAGACTGGGCTGCGGATGTGATGCTATCTGGGACATCCGACCGGACTACTGAAGCAGCGCTGGAAAGAGAGCTGGAGGCCGAGTCGATGATGTCGTCATCTAGGATCGGCTGGCGGCTAGGCACGGCTTGCGCGGCAGCTCCGAAAAGTGCAGACTTGACGCTGGCTGTGTCAACGACCGTGTTTTCTGTCTCCTCAAATGGATCCGATCCGTCCGGAGTCTCGATGATGGTTTCCTGGATTTGCTCGGGCCCATCGACTGGGTCTGATGTTGCGAGGGGTTCCACAAGATCAGCGTTGCTGGTTTCAGTATCGGCATCAGTCTCACCAGATGCAGATGAGGACGATGGTGAGACTTCTCCGACCTCCTCGCTCAGTGACTCGACACCCTCCTTGACTTTTTCGGTGACGGACTCGGCAGCCTGCTCAACGTCCTCAGCCGCGTCCTTGGCAGCCTCGGTCACCCCCTGCTGCGCGGCTTCGGCAGCCAGCCGCATCGTCTCCGTGTCGAAGTTGTCGCTAGAGTCGTGAGAAATGGCTTTCCAGGAGGCCACCTTCTTGAGCCGCGCCAACTCCTCCGCAGCTTCCTGCGCGATGGCCATGGCCTCGTCCTCGACGTCAGTGCCAGCCTTCTGTGCGGAGACGAGACCTGGGTGCGACGTGACCATCGACTTGAGATCCTCGGTCCACTGCTCGAACTGGGCGCGCAATGCGTGGTACTGCTTCCAGTGCTGGTAGGTGATGCCATCCATCCAAGCCCACTTCATGCCAATCTTTTGGAGAGCAAGGTCTCGCGTGCGATGAATGATCTCGAAATGCTCCTGGGCAGCCTTCGTGACGGCGATCTCCGTCTCCTGCTCGTAGCTCTGTCTCCAGGTGCGCACATCCTGAGCCTTGTTCTTGATCGACAGTCCGGCAGCCCGGATGGCAGCGACGATTTGCTCCTCGATTTTATCTGTGTCGTCACCGCCCTTCTCGAGTGTGGCGAGGATAGTCGAGCGTAATTGCGAGAGTTCCGACTCTACCGTCTCCTCGAGTTGAGCTACGAGCGACTTGCCCATAGCGCTGTGGTATTCCAACATGCGCGCCGCGATCTCGTCGACACGCTCTTCGATCTCGGTGGCGCCATCCTCTATGGCTTGGCTGAACTTCCCTTGCCAAAGTTCCAAATCCTCGGCGACGGTTTTGGCTGCGAGCTCGCGCACGTCATCAGGCGTGCGAGGCGACTTCTGTCCCACATTCAAGTCCGCTGTCTTCGCATCTTGGGATTCGGGCGCTTCGCTGGCGGTGAAGCTGGATTCCGCCCTGGTGCTAGCTTCGGAGAGAGAGGATGATGTCGCGACCAAGGACGATGAGGTTGGAGATGAGGGTTTGACAAAGCTCGATTTTGTGATAGCGCTACATAGTCGTCGTATTAGCGGACGTGGAAACAAGGGGCGCCGTAGATGACAACCAAGCGCATGAACAGAGTAGAAGCGGGCAAAGGGGTACATGAACTTACGACGCGGCGTCTTTGGCGGCTGACTTTGTCTTACGGTTGTATCTCCCCAATCGCTCCCTAATGCGCACGAGCTGTGGCTCAACCGTGGCGGTGTAGACATCGCGTAGACGGGGCCAAATCGCAGAATCGAGGAAGAGGTACGTCTTTTGCCAGGCCCAGACAGTCGAGGGAACAGCGGTATCTTTGGTAAACACGTAGGCAGTGTTGTAGCCTTGCACGGCATACGGTTGCACGAATGCATAGGTAGGGAGAACCACCTCATGATATGTCTGAAGAGCGTTGGACTTGGCGATGGCATAGTAGGGCCTAAGAATGGCCGAAGCCTTGTCGACGTAGGGCGACACGGACTGGTCATACTTGTCCTTGACTAAGGTCTGGCCTTTGGCGAGCCGAGGCTGTACCTGCTTCTCCCATTGCGCTTGACCGTAGGCCTGCGCTTGTGCTAGTCTCGGGCCGCCGTATTTGACAGCATAGGTGCGACTCGGTGATATGACGACGCGATCGATGGTATCGTAGTAAGGTTTCGCTATGTCAACATAGGGGGCGGCATACGTATCGTAGTACGGAGTCAGGTGAGGTGAGACGGCACCCTTGAGCTGGAAGTACGGCTTGCAGATGAGGGGGGAGGATTCGTTGCAGGCCTCGAGCGAAGATGGGCATCGAAACACGACAGTGATGATCATATACCACATCGATAACCTGTAGAGCACCGGCCACATGAAGCTTGTTAGCTGCCGCGCATCGTTCACCTAGCCAGGACCCGCAAACCCAGACTTACCTCGCTGCCGTATGGAACAGTCGACTAAAGATGCCTGGGCTGCTCCGCTTCTTGGGTGTCCTCCTGGGACCGGTTGAAGCATGACCATTCATGCCCTTCAAAGTCTTGGATCCTTTCACAAGGGAGCCGTTCGTCTGGCTCTTCGTATGGCCATTGGTGTTGGCATCGCCTGGCCTCGCGGCGGCCATCTTGGACGGTGTAGGGTGCGTGCCGACAGCTCTAGTGATATAATATTAGCTGTAGGTCGAGTAACGTTGACCGAGTATAATGATAACATATGAGCCCACCACCGACTGGATGAAGCTGAGGGGATGGGGTCAAGTTTCGAGTGAGGCAATGCTTGGTTCGAATCCAAGACAAGTTGTTGAGGCAATGACTTCCTGACGAGAAATCTAAGGAACAGGCTCAAGACACGTGGGATAAGTACCTTGGTAGATATGTTGTATGCTGCTTGGATTCCTGAGATACCTGGGGGTGTCGCACAAGTACGGATAGATGCTCGGCTTAAATGCTACGTTGCCCGTCTCGACCAGCCAAGCAGGATGTTGTACGTTGCCAACCCGTCTTTCTTTCTTTCTTTCTTTCTTTCTCTCTTTCTATCTCTCTTTTTTTCAAATCTCCCGCGTTCGACACAGGATTTATTTATTGTATTATCGGCTTCCAGAAGCGACACTTGCAATAGCTAAACCCAGCAGCTTGATTCCTAACGGAATGAAGAATATATCGTCGCGACAGCAGTGATGGCAACGGCGGCTATAGTTGTAGTTGCGCGTCGGGGGTTCGTCGTCGGGAAAGGTGACATCGACTGACTGTCACGGGAAGACGAAGTTAAGGGATGGTGTGAACAGACAGTGGATGGGATGGATGACGGTTAGCTACTTTATGTTACGGGTCGTTCTTTTGCCTGTCACAGCATCAAAATCTCGAGCTATAAAACAGGGAATATCGTCAAGGGCCATGGGGCAGTGGGGGGGTTACCCGGGAAGCCGAAGCCTGGGAAGCCTGGCACCCCCTGGACATCTCAGACAGTCTGGAGCTTGATATCAGGTACATACATACATGTACATAGTTATCTAGATAAGTAGCCAGCGCGCTACTACCATAGTGTGTAATTAAACCATGGTTTTGGCCTAGCGGACTCTGTTTTCAGCGGGTTGGTCAGACGGCCGATTGGGTGACTGGATAGCTACAGGTATGTAGGTAACTACATAGGTAGTGATCATCCGATGTAAAACATCTGCACTCTTACAGTACCTAGGTAGTTAGTAACAAAGTACCTACAGGCAACGACATGTAGGTATCTGCTAACCACCTATCTGCAAGTTGTATGCATAGAACCAGCGATGGCGATGCGATGATTGCTTGATCCGGAATTGCTGGTAACCAACCAATGACCCAACTAACGCGCATTCAATTACTCACACGTTTGTATATATCTCGAAATCCTAGGCCGGTTAGGCAGGGTAGGTAACCTGGCGGCCTTGGGTAACACCTTAGTGATAGATGACGGAGCTGATGACGCATGGGTTCGTCACTATCAACTGCGTGGCTTGACTGTCCACCTACTCCAGCTACTTGGGCTGGCCGCTGACCTCTTGTATCATGGAACTAATGAGTTGCTTATTCTCGGTGCTGCCAGCCATATGAGAAGAACCTGGAAGAGTGACTGCAGCGTCATCATAAGTATCTAGGTAAGTAGGTACCTAGTATATGTATGTACGTAGCATACCTGTCGCCTCTATTTCAACACCCACAACTGAAACGGTATCCTCAAATACCTAGGAACATGAAGTGCCCAAGTCAGCCTATAAGAATAGCCGGATAAACTTCAATTGTGTTTCGTATACATTGATACTCCCTCCTGTGTGACAACAACAAGTGGGTGGTGTCTACGCTACTCACTGTATAAAATCTTGGTATCGACATGACGGACTGTTCCTTCGTACTATGACGTAAGTGGATGGGCTGATAGACAAGCGATGGTGGGCAGAGAAGGATATCATCAAGCTCATCTTGGAAGTGGCTTCTTCGTCAGCGTGTATAACTGGTTTTTCTACTATTATCAATATTCTGTCGGGGTGGTTATGTTGCATTGAACTCGCATCTGACTCATCTCCTTAAATCGTAGCAGATCCAAGCAGCCTAGTAGGGCACTTATAAGATGCCAGGCATTTAACCAAGGCAGCTAGGTGACGAGGACAACAAGAACACTATGGATATCCCCATGCTAATATCATCGTATAAAGTTCGTATATATATTTCTCTATCTGAAGTTACATGTATATCTGTCTAATCGTACCTATCTGCCGGCCAGGAGCTCCAAAACACCTACTTGTATACAGGCTGCGTAATACAAACAACTCAAATCATGTCAAAGAGACACTCCATACATTCAAACCTCGTTGTATTCCAAGCTCTGCTAACTCGAAATATTGCGTATCCCATTATCGTTGAGTTGTTATAGTATAGGATGGTCTATTTTGCTTGGTTAAACTGACCTTGGTCCTCAACCCTTCCTCTGACTATATGGCGTTGACTTGCTCCGTCTGTCCATTTACCCTCTACACCTATAGTGGTTGAGGGCTAACTAGTACTACTCTTGTCTAATCCTGCAGTCTCTTCTATAGTAAATTTGAATACCTGTCAGCCCTGGCGGCCTGGGTAGACATACTGGATAATGCTGGATTCCAAGGCTGTAGCTTGTAGAGAATCACGAGACATGATGGGATGGATGGAGTGTGTTCATATGCTCATAGTCGAATGGTATTCGATATAGATATAGATGGACAATGTACACACGATTCTGTCGACTCGACAGTGTCGAGGACAACCCAGGAACTCTCATGGAAACCAGCCAGTTCATAGCCAGTTCAATAACCTATGAAAAAAGACGTGGGATAGTATGCGCCGCTTATACATAGGTATATATGGACCATAAATACAATACTTGTATACAAGGTAGATTTATATGATATGGCCGTGCATCGAAATAGAAAGCTTATCAAGCCATGTACGACATATAATTAGGCTTAAGTGGTGAACGCACACACGAGTCAAAGTGGAGACGAAGCCACCGCACCGTGATACCGGATTTTAGCGGTGTCGGTGTCGGTGTCGGTCCCACTCCGGGCGGTCCGGGGACCTAGCCTTTAAAGTTTAGCGGATTTCTTCAGTTGGTTAGGTGCTGGACGTTCCTGATGCAACTTTGACTCGATGCTTAAGTGATTCTACATACGTAGATTAGTACGTGGACGAAGATTGATCTGTTCCCATCTTCGGATCACTTTACCTTCACCTTCAATTCCAACCTGCAGCTGCTTACCTACCTGCCTACCTAGGTTCTACGCCTGTGACAAGCTGTGACAAGCTGTATGATCCGCAAGACTGAAATTGATACATTGTCTGCCCGGCATATGTAGTTACCTGTACAACATACCTACATATGACTATCTTCAACTCCATGTACGCACGATCATTGATAAGGCATCGCATCCTCACCCTGCGGAAATTGACTACCTACACAACTGCAAAAGCAAAAGGGGCACCTATCTAATCCGCCCGCTTATAGGTATATAATCATCGAAAGGCTTACAACGTTCTCCCCTTGAGAGATTCGCAGAGATTTCCCAAGCAAACCAACAACACAAAGAAAGCTCTGAATGAGATACCTACCTGGCTGCCTTCCAAGTCACCTCGATATCTTGGGACCCCTTGACACCTTGACCCCTTGACCTCGGCACCTCGATACAGCCTCGATACGAAACCTTTCGTCTCCTCTCCTTTACACAACCGAAACCGACCCGAACCGAGTCTCCGACCTGATCTCGGTCCGATACCTCCCAGAGTCTTCCGGCAACAGATCGACCTGGCTGCAGGAACGGTCCAGCGCCTTCGTCTCTGGCCAGTCTGGCTTTGTCTTCGAGCCAACTGCCTAATCGCCTCCTTTTCGAGTCACCCCTGTGGCTTCGCGAGCCTGTTTCTGCATAGACATAAAATAGTAGATTGGGAACGTACCCCATCTATAGTTACACAAGATACGAGCATACCTACAGCTGCGCATTCATTGTGGCAAGCCCATGGTCCCAAACGTAATCCATCTGCCCTCTGGGCCATCCGGAAAAAGATAATCTCCTTTCCCATTTTATCACCCGTCAACGGCATACCTGGATAATCATTAGACGAAACCCCCGGCTACGTCGCCACATACGACAGAATGGCAGCACGACCGCCCGACCCCCACGAGCTTCCAGATGATACACACTCCCGACGTCTAAGTTCTGGCACCATGTCCGAACATCGAGTATCTGAACATTGGGACAGTGCCGCCAACGATGCAGCAGGCAACGCCAATGCTACCAGTACCACCTCTGCCGCTTCCGCCGCCGCCGCCGCCGCCGCCGATCCAGACACCTGTCGAATATGTCGAGGTGAGGGCACCTCCGAAGAACCGCTCTTCTACCCATGCAAATGCAGTGGTAGTATCAAGTTCGTTCATCAGGATTGTCTGATGGAATGGCTCTCGCACTCTCAGAAGAAGCACTGCGAGCTGTGTAAGACGCCGTTCCGTTTCACGAAGCTCTACTCTCCCGACATGCCCCAACGTCTGCCCTTTTACGTGTTCGTCAGTCACATGGCCAAGTATCTATTCCGGAATCTCCTCGTCTGGCTGCGAGCGGCTCTTGTCGTCAGCGTCTGGCTGGGCTGGCTTCCTTACCTCATGCGCTCCGTCTGGTCCTTTCTGTTCTGGCTGAGCGAAGAAAGTTTTGGCCCTGCTACCTCACCTTTCGGCAGCAGCAGCAGCAACTACAACAACGCCACGTCGATGCCAATGCGTGGAGGCGATCTCATCTCACTCTCCGTGACTGGCACCAACACCTGTCCATCGACCCCCTTGCTTGCCGCCACGACTACTGCCGCATCCTTGGGGGGAGTTATGAACCAGATTCCCGTGAGCGACTTGTTAAAGGCCATCTCCAAACCTCTCAACGTTTCTGCTGGCCAATCTTGGCTAGCATCCTTGCTTCGCTTGTCCGTGGGTTCGCCAGTATTGACCGACGGCTCGGCCCAAGAGACCTTGGACAGTTTAAATCTGACCCACGTCGACAAAGTCACCGTTTCCGCTGTTCCCAATCCTCATGCTTCGCTTCTCAGCGAGATTCCTGCCCTGAACAACCTCACGCGCCATCCAACCATCAATAGGACTATCATCGCTATTCTCGAAGGCCAGATCATTACGGTTGTAGTTATAGTAGCCTTCATACTGATCATTCTAGTCAGAGACTATGTGGTACAACAACAGCCAGAGATCAACATGCGGGCTGCCTTCGCAGCTGATGTTGACCGCCACAACGTAGAACCACCCGCCGACGCCGAGAATCCGGATCTACGAGGCCCGGATTCAGACTCGGACGACGATAGCGTGGACGGTGGCGATGGGGATGAGGGCGCTGATAGCAGCGACGAGGATAGTAGGCCCGTACCGGAGAGAGACGAGTCGGAGGTAGATATAGGAGCACGTAGACTAGCCGCTCTAGGTTTCCAGGATTTCCAGCAGAGACAGAGGCCTATTGCGGGTTTTCGTCGGAGAGCAACGCGGCCTGGCGGACAAGACAGGCGCCCAGATGACCCTTCATATCACCCCGAAAGCGCTTCACCAGCCGATCCCGCATACCAGCCACCCCCACCTCGGTACGATGACATGTTACCCAATCAGCCGGAGGACAGTGAAAATGCCAGGGTTCTAGCTGAAGCTACGAAAGACGATTCCCCAGCGGACGGTACAAGCACCGTGACCCAGTATCTACGCATCTACCGTGAAGCCGAGGGTGATCGGGACAAAATCCTCCAGATGATACGTGATCAAGGCCTCGAAGATCGTCTGCGCCACTGGGTCCGCATCACACAGGCCGATAGTAGCTCTAACGAAAGCGAATCTGCAACTAGGTCTATGTTTACAGCTGATAAGTGGCATCCCACCCCGTCGCACACGACTCAACCAGCACAGACTGGTGACACGCCTGCCGAAGACTACAGCGAAACATCCAATTCGAGCTGGACATGGCCCGAAGTGGAAGACAACCCGGACGTCGGGATGACCTCGACAGCTGACAAAGGGAAACAAAAGGCGGGCTCTAGTCCGGTTCGCAGGTCTAATGGAAACCCTAACGGAACCTCGGGACAGGAAGATGCCTCTTGGTCACGGTGGGAGCAGCAATCCGAGACGCCAGCTTGGCGGCAATCAGACGGTCAGGGAGACGTACAAACCGACGACCTGGTGGCCCCATTAGGCAGGCCTCGATCAGTTTCCGATGGGCCACAGCGAAATGAGACCATCAACCCCCTGGCCAACAACAGCTGGTCTTTTTCCAAGTTGCCTGCCGATCACTCGGCTGAATCTGCTCAACTCGACCAAGACACTGAGGGTCATCCTGCAAAGAAGCCAGAGCCATCCTCCCAGTTGTTCTCCTTCGCCTCTCCCTCAGAACCGAGGCCGACTCCGGGGCTTACACACCGTGTCCAATATAATGGTGTTGAAGACGATGTTCCGAGTCCTGATAGCCCCAACACTTCGGATCGCCCAGACCGCCCTGAGCTAGGGCCGCTTGATGCCGAGCTCAGGGCGATACCAGAAACGAGTTCTGATGTCGGGCAGGAGGAGCCGCATGAAGGGACCGACCGGCCTCAACCAAGCAATCTCGATAATATTGAGAATGCCTCCACGGAAGTTCATGTCGATGGGCCCCTTGATGCTGAACAAGCTGGGCCTCCTGCGCGGCAGCAAGCTGGGGGTATAGTCGACCGGGTAGCGGAATTCATGTGGCGCGACGTCAATGCCGATCATCCTGCCGACCTTGAACCCGATGAGGAAGGTGTCGATATTTTTGGCGATAACCATGATGCTCCTTTCATGGACGACGACGGCCTAGATGACAACATGGCTAACAACGAGGAAGTTGCCCCCGAAGTCGTGGAAGCTGCCATGGCTGCCGGCTTAGACCCCGAGGCTATCGAAGATGCAGAAGATTTCGAAGGTATCATGGAGCTGATAGGCATGCGCGGCCCACTTGCTGGTCTATTCCAAAATGCCATCTTCTGTGCCTTTCTCGTCTCCTTCTCTATCTTCCTTGGTATATTTGTTCCGTACAATATTGGCCGCATCGCCGTCTGGGTCATTGCCAACCCGACTCGCTTCGTCCGCATCATTTTCAGCTGCTTCAAGCTCGCGCAGGATGTTGTGCTTCTAGGCCTCGGTTGTGCCTCGACGTTCGTCTTAGATCTCTTCCAAGTCGTTGAGCGAACCTTCCGAGTCGAGCTAGGACGTCACATGATTACATCCGCCCGCAGCATGATGAGCCACATCGCGATAGGCGCCTTCAACAGGATCAGCGATATTTTTGTATCCGAGATGCCTCTCATATCGGCCAATGAAATGCGCAACTTCTCGGCTATCAGCCACGAGGCACTCGTCTTCGTGAAAGGTGATATCGGCTACCTATTCTCTAGCTTCGCAGCAGTAGTCCGATATATCTTTGGCGGAGACTATGCCAGTAAGTCGATGACGGCTAAGGAATTCGTGACGGCCGCGTGGCCCGACACCTGGGAGTTTCTCAAGAGCATCCCCCGTGCACTGGCACACCCTGGATCTTGGATGGTCAGCGTTAACCTGTCAGAGTCTTCTTCCGCAGTCAATCCTGGTCTTGCCTACTGGGATGCTACGGACCGGGCTTGGGCAGTCTTGAGCGGCTACATTTCTCTGTTTGCTGCTGCCGCTTTATATCTCAGCAGGGGCCGGCCCTTTTCAACCTCGCACACTGCCCAACAGTGGGAGGCATCCGTCATAGATGCCTTGAACCAAGCCAGTGGTGTCATGAAGGTCATCCTGATCATCAGCATTGAGATGCTGGTCTTCCCCCTGTACTGTGGCTTGCTTCTAGACTTTGCGTTGCTCCCCCTTTTCGAGAACACGACTTTCACGTCTCGCCTGTTCTTCACTTACAATTTTCCTATGACGTCTATATTCGTGCATTGGTTTGTTGGCACGGGTTATATGTTCCATTTCGCCCTCTTTGTTTCTATGTGCCGCAAGATCATGCGGAAAGGGGTTTTATGTAAGTAGAAGCCTGGTTCTAATCTCGATATACCCAGACACTTGGGGCTGGCCATACTAACCTCTTACTAGATTTTATTCGTGATCCCGACGACCCGGAATTCCATCCTGTGCGCGACGTCCTTGAGCGCAACGTTACGACTCAACTCCGCAAAATAATGTTTTCGGGCCTCATCTACGGCGCACTCGTGGTGGTTTGCCTGGGTGGCGTCGTCTGGGGCTTGGCCTTGGCGTTGCCTGATGTTTTACCTATTCACTACTCGTCCAACGAACCCGTGCTAGAGTTCCCCATCGATCTTCTTTTCTACAACTTCCTCATGCCATTAGCTGTCAAGTTCTTCAGGCCCAGCGACGGTCTGCATGCTATGTATACTTGGTGGTTCCGTACGTGTGCCAGGGGCTTGCGCCTCACATGGTTCTTATTCGGCGAGAGGAGGGTTGATGAGGAGGGCAGGCTCGTGCTAGCCCCCGACTCGGAGCACAACGGTCTCCCCTGGTGGCGCAAGCTGTTCCTCGAGGTCGACGAGAATGGCAATGTCATCCCGAAAACCTGGAGTGATGCCTTCGAAGGTGGCCATGCAAGACCAACGCCGCACATTGCCCGAGACGAGATGATGGCTCTCACTTTCAAGAAGATGAGGCTCGTCGATTCCGGCCAACTCATCGAAGACGGCCGTTTCGTCCGCTCTCCTGCATCTGATCAGGTCAAGATTCCCAAGGGTCAGCCGGTTTTCCTGGCCGTAACAGAGCAGAACGTTCGACCCGACGGCAGTGAAGACGGCGATATATATGCCAGTGACAAGTATCAGTGTGTATACGTGCCACCGCTGTTTCACGTTCGTGTCTCTTTATTCATTGCGTCAATCTGGCTTTTCGCCGCCGTTACTGGCGTTGGATTCACCATTTTACCTCTCGTTTTCGGAAGATGGATGTTCAGAGCTCTTCTTCCGGGTCACATACTCACCAACGATATATATGCATTCAGCATTGGCGTCTATATACTTGGGTCACTAAGCTATTTGGCCTTCCATTTGCGCCCCATACTGTCCAATACGTACTCTTGGCTTTCATCTGGGGTTGCCTTGATGCTGGACCAAGACGCCTTCCAACGTACCAAGCTCCTCGCCAAACAAGCCGCTCACATTGCCTACACGTATATGTTCCTTCTAGTAGTCTTCCCCGTACTGGCCACACTACTAATGGAGTTGTATGTCTTGATCCCGCTGCATACCTATATGTATTCACTCCCCGCCTTTGCCTCCGCAATTGCCGAAGAAACCCTGCCAACACGCCTCGATGATATACGAGGCGGCCACACAATTCGTGTCATTCAAGCCTGGACTCTCGGAATCCTCTATCTCAAACTTGGAACCCGCGCATTGGTACATCGCGGCGGGAGACCAGCACAAGCTGTGCGCGCAGTGCTGCGAGGCGGTTGGGCAAACCCGGATGTCGGGGTCCTGACGCGTGCATTTGTCGTCCCCGGTCTCGCGGCGGGCTTGATACTGGTCTTAGCCCCCCCTTTGGTGGCGAGGGTGGCCCTCGATTACGGCCTCATCTCCACCTTCTTCGGCGACATCGCGGGGGCGGCGGCGGTGGCCGCGGCGGAATTGCATGCCCGAGAAGCTAGGGTATTCGTGTTCCGGATGGCGTACCCCTTCGCGGCGCTCTTCCTCATCGCCTTCCTGGTCACCCGCAGAGTCATGCGCGTCTTCGATGGCTGGAAGGTCAGAATACGTGACGAGGCCTATCTCATCGGCGAGAGACTTCACAACTTTGGCGGTGCGGTCAAAGGGGCCGCCAGCGCAGGGTGGAGGGGCAGTAGAAGGTTGGGTTAGGTTTGGTCAGGTTGAAAGGCTAGGTCAGGTTGGTGTTATAGATCGGACTAGGTAGTCATAGGTTTAGGTCTAGGTCTGAGACGAGGCGTTTTTTGTAGAAAACATCGAGAATATATATATTCAAAACAGTGATAATTACAGTGGAATATCCTACGCGAAAAAAAGGACTGATACCACTGACGGCGTTTCAATGGGAGGCCGAGGCGCAAGCAAACGCTTATAGTTGGTAATAGGAGAGAAAGCCTGTCAGAACCACTCACATCAAGTCGTGAATGGACAACAGTGACTTGTCGTATAAACATCATATGTATCGTGCCGTGTATCATTGAAGCTTGTACCGTTCCTGGGTCGAGGAGATAAGTCATAAGATAGCCTTTATCCGTACTACAAGAATTCCAACCTCCGCACCAGCGACCACTATTGTCGTGGTGATCATAGTAATGGAGACGAAATAACTATCGCATGCTTTCCTCGGGCAGCAGTGTAGGGTAGGCAGCTCTGATCAAATGCGATGAGTGATCATTCGGGCCAAGCAGCGGGTAAAGCACCTACCCGCAGACATACACACAGATACATGTTAAGACTCATCACTAGCAGGTGGTCACTTTCCAAGACTCGATAGCAGAAGAGGGTATTTACACTTCAGACTGAACGAGTAGCCGGATTTATAAGAAGATGTTCCTAAGACTCTGAGTGTTCAGAGTCACCTGGCCACTAGGCAATGGTATATCACATCACCTTGTCCTGAATCAAATGTGTTGGACAAGTCCCGACATCTATCTATCTACATCACACATATAGCTGGTATTACGTGGCTAGTGCCCTAATGGCACTACCCATACCTAAGCAACCGCCTTCTAGCACTCCACCTGCTTAAATTCCTTTGAATTTATATTATTAATTTCTTTCCTGCAGCTGCTTTTTGCTTTGTATTTGTAATAAGTTATAAATTCCTTATACGCTTTCGTTTATTTATAACGATTCGAATCTTTTTTTGTTAATTTAATTTATTAAAAAGTAATTAAATTTTTTTAAAAGGCAAAGTTATCGCATTAAATACGGATATACTTATAATTTCCAAAAACGAAGCCATCGTTTTTTAAATCGATTATAATCGAAAAATAATACGAATAATTAAGTATTCGATTATTTAATCTTATATACGGATTTTTTATAAAGATACGAATCGATATATTATATTTTCGTTAGATTTAAACGAATTTTATAATTTGAAATTCGGGCATTATATATGCCCAGGTACGAATATTCGTATTAATTAGAATATTATTCAATATAACAAATTTTGCAGCAAAATCGCATTAATTATATGCAACCCATATTAAGGAAAATATTTTCGATTAAGCAGTATTAATTAAATACTTATTTTTAAGATTTTTATAATTTAATAACTTAATTAATCCATATTAAAATATATTTTATCCGTAAGTTTTTTTTATAAATTTAAAAGGTAATAAGTTATTAGCAATAATTTTTATAAGCCGCTTTTATTATTTATAAATAAATAAAACCGCATAATATAAAATTAATAAATTTAGCCTTTTTTTTAAAAATAAATATTAAAGCTTATTCGATATTTTTTATTACATCGAAATAAATTATTATTACGTAATAATTAACGCCGAAAAATAAATAAAAAGGTTAATTAAAAAGAATTAATATTAAAAATTAAAAAGACTGGCCTAAGAAATATAAATCCTTTATCGTTTAATATTTTGCTATAATAAGGTATTGCCGCTTTTCGGTTTTTGCCGGGCCGATTATTGTTTTGGTTGCTTATTAATAAAAGTTTCGTTATATTTTGGTTTTTTATTAGGTCGAATTTTGTTTTAATTATTATTAACGAAAGCTTTATTATTTTTTAATTATTACTGGATTTTACGATAAATAATAATTTTATTATTATCTTTTCGAAAATGCTTTTTTTTAAAAATAAAAAAAACTTCCGGAATTAAAAGGAATCCGTTTTGGATAATGCCGAATATTGCGGTTTTAAATACTTTTATTATACGAATATCCTTAAGTCGGAAAGTAAAAATACCTTTTTGGCGGTTCTTTTTTAAAAAAAGTAACGCATTTATGCGCGTATTTTGTTAACGTTTTTTATATGGCAAATAATGCTAAAATTAAAAAATACAGGTTATAATTAAAAAAAAATAAAGGATTCGTTCGAAATTTTTATATTTATTTGCAGATTAATATTAACGGCTTTAGAATTTAATAAGTACGTTTTAGCCATTTAATGGATAAATATAATCCTAAGGATTAACATAATTCTAAAAAACTTTAACGTTTTGTTTATATAACGAACGAAGAAATTAAAACAATTCGAAATAAAGCAATCCGAAAATTTCCAGTTATTTTTCTTAATGTTAAAAGTTAAAAGCCGATATTTCGAATAGTATTGCATAACCGAATGAAAGGTTTTTTATAACGAATTAAAGTAAAAGAAATTCCAAAAGGAAATTTATCGATTGGCGGTTTTCGAATTTATTAATATTAAGTTTATGTTTTTAATTGCAGCGAATAAAGTTACGGAAATAATAAGCAATAATAATATTATTCCAAAAAGTTCTTAATTTATTCGTAAATATCGATAAAAACAAAATAAACTATGCTTTACGTATAAGGAAATAAAATATTACCTTTATTATTTAAGTTATAACGGATATTATTCGGATAATTCGGAAAAATGCTAAATGTTTTATTTCGAATGCCGGCAAAAGTAAATAAAAAATCGAATAACAGCCGGAATTATTTCTTTTTCGAATATATCGTTAAAGGGAATATTAAATATAAAAACGGATTTAAGTGTTATAGTATTATAATTTATTCGAAATATATTTATAAACGATTCGAAAATTGGTAAATACATTTTTATCGACTTTAAATGGTTTATATTATATAAATCGCTCGATAAATCCGAATTAATGACATCGTCGAATGGCGGCGATGTTAAATGCGTTAATATAAACGTTATAAGTTATTAGGTTTATATTAATATAAGGGATATTATTAAAATAACCCATGGTAATATCCGATATTTCCCAATTGCGCCTTATAACTTAATAAATTCGGAAATTTTCCGAAATAACGGCATTATTTTTAATAAATACGGAAACCGTTTAATTAATAAAAAAATCGGCAATGAATTTATTAATATATAATAAATACATAACGTTAAGGTTATTCCAATTATTTCCGTTTTTAATCCTTTATTTATATAAATAATATTTTTTATAACGGTTAATTTCCATTAAATGCATAAAAGGTTTATGCATACCAATTACGAACGCATATAAAAAACATATATTATTCGAAGGCTTATATTTCCGATACCGAAGGATATAATTTATAAAATATGCTTATAAATAAAGGCATAACGGCAAATAAATAAGAAATAAATTATTTTTATA
Source organism: Diatrype stigma (assembly GCA_022225965.2). NCBI lineage: Eukaryota > Fungi > Ascomycota > Sordariomycetes > Xylariales > Diatrypaceae > Diatrype > Diatrype stigma. The sequence goes on along the minus strand of JAKJXP020000133.1, from coordinate 61,805 downwards.
ACTTGCCTTTTATAAATTATATATTTCGATATATATAAAGTAAAACCGATGGGTATTATAAGATATAAATATTCCGTTATATTAATTAATGGGCATATCGGTTTTAAATGGGTCAAATTTGCCCGTAAAAAAGAAGAAATCCATCGTTTAATTTAAAAATGAATAATCGAAATTAAACGTTAGGACGTATATAAAATTTAAATTTTTTAATCCGATGGAAAATAGGAATTTATCGGTATTAATAATAACATAAACGAATTCTTAAATTAAAAAGGTATATAATAGCAAAAAACAATCCCTTATATATCGAAATAAAACGCATACGGAAAAAATGAAATAAAGTTTGTTATTATTTCTTTTCGTTTGGCGATAAATTAAGCCGGATTATTTCATTTCTTATGGCCGTATATCGAAAAGTATGCTATAAAGCTGGTAAATATGTTTTCATTTTGCCATAATAAAAATAATAAATGCCTTTAAATTAAATTAATTCGAAGCTTAAATATTTCCATATAAAAAAAGCTTAACGACTTATTTATTTTTAAAACTTAAGAATTCTTTAAATATATATATAATAAAAAGGTTATATAAAATTATAAAATGGCTTTATAAGCTTTTAAGGCATATTTAATCGGATACGTTAATATTAAAGCGAAGATTTATAAAATTTACGTTCCGAATAAGTACATTATTATTTATGCCCGTAATATACGGTTTATTAAGAAAGTATTAAGCAAAGGGATTAATGCTAATAAAAGCATATAATACGTTATCGAATTCGCTAATTCGAAACCCGAAAACGAAATATCCTAACCGGAAACGATAATACAATATAACTTAAACGTAAAAAGGGAAAAATTTCCGGGCGGAGGGGGGGCAGGGTATTTATACCCTAAAGGCGGTGTATAATTTGTTCTGCCGGTCAGGTCGTCGTCGCGTCGACGCCGGCCGGGGCAGGTGGTTTATTTATACCCGGAGCGATGTACCGGGCGTACGGGTTACCCCGTATCGCCCTTCCCCTTCTTATAATTTACCTTCGCTTATTTAGCATACCAGTATTACACTTAATAATGCGTACGCCGTACGTTTACGGCGCAAGGCCGGACCGGCTTCGCGTTATAACCTTTCTTTAATTTAACAAATAGCTTTGGGCCTTTTTATAACAAAAAGCGAACAAAAACCGTTTTGGATATTTTTTGTATGTAACCAAAAAAGCGACTTCGGTACGAATTAGTAGGTTTTTCTTTTCGATTTCCGTTTAAGGTTTCTTATTATGCTAAAACTAAACGTATACCGGCATAGCCCTTTGGGCCGTCGACCGCGTAATATCATATATATATATATAACTTAAACGTAAAGAAAAACTTTATTACGAAACGAAAATATACCGAAACGAAAGTTATAATTTTTTAATAACGCATTAAAACCCTTTTAAAAGAACATAACGAAAACGATTCCGAATATGAAATAAGCGGCAAATAACTTTATTCGCCGCCCGAATTTCTTATTTTAAAATAACAATTGCTAAAAAAAAAATAAAATGAAAAGAAATTATTAAAAATAAAGTAATAATTATACCCAAAATGAAAAATATTAAGATAACGAAAATTATATTTCCGGATATATCGAATAATTCCTTTAAGTTTAGGAATAAAAGGAATCCGATAATTCCGAAAAAAAATATTTCGAAAAAGCAATCGAAAACTTTAAAAAGGAATATTTTTTCGGTAATACAATATTGGATCCCGTTATGGATTCGATTACGGTAGGTAATTTATAAAAAAAACCCATTATTCGAAGGTTTATTCGTAATAAAAATAAAGGAATAAATTATAAAACCCTTTTTGACATACGTTTTAAATCGATGCCGCCGAAGCCTTTTCTTTTAGCACTTTATTCGCCTTTTATACGAATAAAAAAAAATCTTTTTATAAAACCCGTAATAAACCCATCCGGGCATTAACGGAATACGTTTTATTTATATTAAAAGTAAAAAAAATAATAGCATCGAAATTCGTTCGAACGATAAAGAAAACGAAAAAAGACCTTATTTTTTAAAAGCAATAATAGCCGGCCTTTAAAATATAATATAACAATTTAATAAAAAGGGATATATTTAATTTAATTCGTTTTTTCTTTAGGATTAAAGCCTTATTATCGAAATAAATAACGGATTAACGGTTTAATATTAATAACAAATGGATTCGAAACCGAATTCGATTAATGGTTTGCGGAAATTTCGAAAAAAAGGACGATTACGTAATACAGAATGTATATTGGGCTATTACCGACGCTATATTTATTAGGATTTTCTTTATTTTTATGGCTGTTTTTAACTTAGAAAATTAATCTTATAATATGGAAATAACTTTTTTTAATACTGCCTTTTTTAAAGGTTATAATATATACATTTATTAATCGAAAGGATATAATAACGGAACGAATAAGGTTTAAAAACTTAAATAAGCGTTATACGGCTTACGAAAAGCCTTTATTTGGTAATATCGTATTTTTACGAAAGTCTTAAAAAAATCGGATTTAAGCCGATAATATAAGATTTGTACTTATTTAAATACGAAATAATAGGAAAGTTTCTTTTAATATATATTAACGATATTTTCGTTATAAGCAAAACAATTACCGAATGCTACCGAATTCGGAATAAATTATAAGCGTTTTTTTAATTAAAAGACTTAAGGAAAATTACGAAGTTCTTCGGATACGTCGTTAAACGTAATAAACGCTTACGGAAGGTTTTTTTTATTTAAGAAGATTTTATTCGGAAAATAATTAATAAATACGAAAAGCAATTAAAAAAATTAATTAAAACCCTTTAACGGCCCGAATTAATAATTCTTATTATTTAAATTTCTTTTTTTTTATTTAAATAACGGTAATATATTAAAAAAATAAGTTTATTTAATTATTTTTTAATAAATAATTATTTAAATATTTTCTTTATAATAAGCAAGTTATATAAATCGAATTCGAAGCCGAAAAAGGTTTATCGAAACCTATTAAACCATTTTTAGCGTTATCTTAATATAATAATTAAGTTCGGAATAACTTTAAGAAATAATTATAAGGTTACGGATTTAATAATAAGAATTTTCATTAACGTTATTTTTTACGATAATTTGAAATTCCGTTTTTTTATCGGCGCTTATATAATCTTATTTACCGAAAAGCCGATATATTAAAAAATAAAAAAATAATTAATAATTATATTTAATAATATTAAAACGGAATTTATTAATTTTATTTCTGCCGGAATAAATAATATTTAAATTAATTTTATATTAATCGAATTAAAATATTCCTAATAAAAGTTTCTTATTATATTTATAAATTCGAAAAATGTAATAGCAATAGTATTAATTTCGCTAAATTTAATAAAAACGCAATACGTAAATGTTCGATATAAATGGATTATTAATAAGGTCGAAAAGGGTTTTTTCCGATTGCTTTATATCGGAACGGACGATATAGTCGCAAACGGCCTTACGAAAGCCCTTTAAGCGGAAAAACATAAGTAATTCGTACGGCAAATAAAGTTAAGCTTATGTTAATAAGATTAAAACGATTATATAAATAATCGTTAATCGGTTATAACTTTTATTTCGACGTAATATACCGTAATGGCGTAAAATAATAAATCAAAAATTCTTATATTTCGAAAAGTATCGTATATTTAAATGAAATAATATTAGTTGGTTTTTAAATTTAATATAAAAAAAATATTAAGAACGGCTTCGTTTTTCGAAGGCGTTTAAGGGATTGTATTACGTAATTAATGTCTTAATGGCATTATTTATATTTAAGCAATCGCTTTTTAGCATTTCATTTACTTAAATTCCTTTAAATTTATATCATTAATTTCTTTCCTGCAATTGCTTTTTGCTTTGTACCTGCAATAGCTGGATATGCATATGTATATAGATTTCATGCTGCGGATATATATCCATAACCATCCCGATTCTGTTTGCTATAATGTTAAAGCCATGACAGTCAGAATGTATTGGTGACTGATGGGTAAGGGTGAACCCCTTACGGCACCGAGAACTGGCTACTTGCAGATCAGACGTGAGGCGGAAATCGCTCATCGGTTCGATTACCAGCCAGGGGCTCAGCGGTTAGCTCTCATACACAACGTCAAGCCATGGTGCCCAGTTCATAGAGATATAGTTTCGAGTAGAGTATCATTTGCTTCCCATAGGGCCGCTCAAGAGGCTGCATGTGCTGTGTAACTATTAAACATACTAAGTATGTATACATATAGGTTGATGCGATATGATACCGGAAGGCTCCTTGCGGGTTGTCACAGACGCTTGCGGCAGCAGTGCGTGTCGTATTGGCAAGCAGGCCTGGCTACCTGATTACCTACCGCACAAACCCGACTGCCGCCTATCTCCCTCCTTCTCCTCCCTAAACATGCAAAGTCCAGGTATACCGCGCAGGGGTGTACGGCCAGATACATGCCCACAGGGTTGCATGTTGGTTCCCACGGTGAGCGAGCGAGCGAGCGACTCGGGGTGGGCTGAGAGTGCGCCATCGGTTACGGCTCATTGCAGCCATCCAAACAGGACATGAAGTGAGGGGAAGAGTGGGCGTCGAGGAGCCTACCTCCGGCCCCCTTTAGCATCAATACATACGCTGGTGAAATAATTTGATCCTACCTTCCTCGTGCAGCAGACAGAAGCCTGCATGATGAGTCGGTCTGCATGCCCCTTTCATCCAGCGCCCGGGAGCCAAAAGCCCCATGATATGACCAATACGTGGGTGTCCAGGTTTTTTCTTTTGAGGCTGAGAGTGAAAGGGGGTTTTCTACTGGCTCATAGCTCTCTCCGGCGGATATGTAAAAGCAGGTCTCGGGCGGGCGGGCGTGAGGGTCTAAGCGGACCTACCAGGTGGGAGCCACCAACACGGAAAGGCAATAAGGCTGCGAGTCAAGAAGGGGACTAGACTACGTGAGTATAGATAGGCAGATTGGTAGAGAGATGGTTCGCGAAGAGAAGGCTATAAAGCTACGGAGAAAACAGGCTATTCTGGCGCCTCGCAGTGACGAAGTATGCATTATAGACTATGTTAAGGACACTGCCGGTGTTTCATGGCTGAGTTCTCCCGGCTAGATTTTATGTAACAACAATGCCAATCCTTCTTACTCGTATCTATTACTTGTTACTATTCGTCATGGCACCGCAAGGTCAGGACGCTGACATTAGGACCCAGACCTTCACCCGGGGAGGATCAACGATTGTCGCGACTTGGACACTTGGGAATGGCAGCCCGCCGACGGAAATACCTGTGGCTGGTGGGACACCTGCATTGCAATCTGCGCTGGCGGCGAATGCAGGGGATTTCCATCGAGAAGGCAACAACATCCTAGGCCCGATACTAAGCGCCGTAGCGGTCGTCGTGGTGATGCTCTTTGTTCTATGGGTTTGTTGCAGACAAGTCGGTTAGTATTACCCACCTAGAGAGGCCCATTCAAACAGTTGTTGTTTATTATATCCCCCGGTAGATACATTGCACGTTGACGTTTACTCACACCGGAGTCGCCCTGGCTTGATCAGGTGGAAACTCAGGCTCCCGACGTCGGAAGCGGTCTCTCCCATTATCGGACTGCTCTCGATATACAACAAATAGCGTTGACTCAAGTAGTAGCCGCTCGAGCCTATCTTCTCAAGAAATAGGGGGAGATGTACGATCACAATCGCGATCTCAAGTGATCATGCCTGCGCCAATTCACCATCGGCGCAGTCAAGGCCACCACCACCAATACCACAATCGCCACCACCACAATCATCACGTAAACCTTGGACCCCCTCGACCTGGTCCAGGCCCAGGCCCGGATCCGGGTCCGCCTCCTCCGCATGTCGTCGGCGGAAGCTGGCCGCCGTCGCATGCCGTGGTGCAGCCTATGTCGCTCCCCCGACAGAATGGACCGCCTCCTATGATAATAGGTCGTACTGGTGGGCCATTACCATTAGGTGGAAGAGGTAACCCACAACCGATGGGTGGCGGAGGCCCTCCCCCTGGTGCTAAATAAAGGATGAAAGAACCTAATATGGTTATCGTTCAAATGATATAAGGGCAGACCACTCCAGGCTGAAATAGGACAGACTTGATGTGTATAGCTACCTCTAACTTTTGACGACAGCCAAGTCAGGTTGTATTTATCCTCTTTCGCTTTTCTGGCAGTCGGTTAGAGTATTCCAATGATGGGCACTCATTATCGATCGTACCTAGTCTACTATCTTGTGATCCTTCGGAAGATGGCCAGAATTGAGAAATACGATTTCCCCTATTAGAATATAACACGCATGGCAAAAACTATAACCTCGACCAGATATATTCCGGGAAGCATATTTCTGCTTCGTTCTTATTCTCCGCGTATCTTCTCACCCCAGGATTACAGTCATTCACCACCGAACTCGAGCAGGGGGAGGTTCAAGCGTGCCGCTCCTCCCACTTGTGTAAATCGGCTTGCAGCGAACGCAATTATCCCCAACTTCCCTCTCCAGATGTCTGAAGCCGCAACGCACATCACAAGGGACGAGATCGTTTCCCAAGTTTAGTATATGGTGCGGTCCTACGACGCGGTGGCCTAGTACTCCGCCCCGATGCCCGCAGCGAAACCTTTCCCAGATCACTATAATATTCCAAGTTAGCTACGCATATTCTCTGATAAATTCATGGTAACTTAGTGGCTTTTGATTCTAATGTCCCCGTCGCTCGAGCCAGGACTTCTCGTGGACAAGAAGTTCGAAAGCGAGACGCTTGATATCATGACGTGGATATCTCTGGAAATACACTTACTGCTGCAGTGGCCCCAAGTGCAATGCTCGCAAGCACCACCGACATTCTGTGAGACCTGTAAGGAACGGCACCATCCGTTACAGAGCGTCTGCGCTCCGAGGCGTCGATTGTGAGCCGGTCCGGATGAGCCAAAGACTCCGGCAATATGTCCGCAGGAATGCTTCAACACTACAGAGAAACACTCCTCGACCGGCATGCACCAGGTACACCGTTTCGAATTCACGGTGCGTCTCGAATGGTCCACAGCGCAGTTGATATCGCACGCGATACCATATCCAAGCCTACTGATATGCTTATGGCTTAATAGGAGATCTTGAATCCCGACCGGGTGTCCACACTGGTAGTATCGCGGTAACTGATAGCAGAAATATTTTTGGTGGTTGGCAAGTTGTAGAGCTAAGGCGGCGTTCTCACGCTGGTTAGCAGCAATGCGAAGACCCCATGGGTTGACTGGGGATCGGTTGATGGACGATCCAGACGCGGCTGTAGGTGTACTACCGGGTGGGATGCTGTTGAATGCGTTATGATCGTCTTGAGGGATTGTTGCAGGTAGTGGAAGTGATGCCATCTTCAGCTTGGTGGGGTTACACGTTAAATGTAATAAACTACGAGAATGTAAGCATGTAAGACTTTTGGGGATGTTGCCTTTATATAAAATCACTCACTCTGGATGAAGTCATTGCCTTAAAAACTGCGTTACTAATTAGTATTCTTCGCGCCTCTGAATCACCAGCCAGTTTACATTAGTTCTTGTAGTCAATATGAACCATATAATAAATATATGTCCACCTAGTGAATCATGAGCACCGTGATGGCTTAATGTCTATCTCTCTATTTGCTGCGTTGAACCTACTGCCTCTGATCGTGTGCTTGGTTGATCTTGACAGTCTTTACAGTTTACCGGAATGTAACCTCTCCTATCCTCTCTGTGACACCATGGCCAAATACACCGTGCGAGGTGTCCTCCTATACCTGGTATTGTGTAATGTCCCGGTTGCATTACGGGTATGTCCGTATAGTGATGCCCGCACATGTAGCTCAACCTGAACAAATAGCATTTCTCGCTGTCAGGGACATTGATATTGATGCCATTGACTGTGTACCTGTATGATACGATGGTTCGTTGTCCGTACTCGTTGAAAGACATATGCCGGAGAAGGCTGTGATGGTGAGCTGGCTAGGAGGCTCACTAATGCGTATAGAAGCGGGAAGGAATCGAGGATCGTTAATAACTCCAGGGCCTGTACACTAACGCAGGTTCTGCTACAGTCTCCGAATACCGGGATTCCCATCTGCTTGATATCCGGTGGTTGTCAGCAGCTTTAAATCTTAACTGGTCGATCTGTACGTTGTAGCTCAGTGTTTGGTGAACATCATAGCTGAATGGTAAATTTGCAGACAAGGGCTCTTATAGATACTTTCAACGATGTCAACTACCTACACTGATCAGTGGTCGGTGAGTCAATGTATTCAATACGTGGCAATGGTCATTCACCCCAAGCAAACTCCATCATGTCGATAAGTGTCAACGTGTAACAGTATGCATGAGTTTGACCAAGATAGAAGTGGTAGATAGCCATCAACCCAATTAACTTGGCTCCCGTTATGAGAATGCCTTTGCGCCCAGCTGCCCCCGTAGAACCCAAACCTCAGGACTTTGCTAGTAAACCTATCAACTATCTAACTGGGATGGGCAGCGATGGCGATATGTAGATCTTGATAGGCGAAACTATCCGAAGTCGAAAAGGAATTAAATGTTTCTTGAATGGATCTTTCATGATATCCTGTCTGTTGAAGCTTGATTGTTGGTGCAACTTGGTGGTTATGTGTTGATTACAGGGGCTCATATGATAAGATTAGATCCCGGATGACGACTGCCCTTAGGTACGCAATACGTACCGACTTTATTTCCCTCCGCTGAATTGAAGTAGGTAATAGTCGAGCTGCTCCGAATATCCCGAATGTCCGGATCCACGACGGGGGTGGGGTACATACCTACCTAGGTATGTAGCACTTACTACATGTACATAGCGGTATGTAGTTCTGTAGTTTCATAGTTCCATGGGTGTGGCGGCGTGGCGCTGCTAATAAATTGACTACGCAGCAGGACATGGGCTAATGGACCGAGTTCATGAACCCAACTATGCCTGTTTCGCATATTCCCGATCTGTTGCTGTGACGTTAGGCAACAGCCATTATGGTATTCGTACCCTTCATCAGCCACGACTAGGTAGTTGACGTTGCCAACTAAAGTCCCGGCTCTGACTTCCAAGGTTGTTACCGCATCCAGTAGTTCTAGGCAACAGCATATTTCATGCCGTCGAAGTACCTTGAACGCCATTTGCCTGTTTTCGCAAGTGCAAACTGACATTGTCACTCTCGAAGTCCCATGCAACCGAGCGCTGGTCCCACTCACCCGCATTCTTCGATTCCAACCTATTGGCTGCTCTCGCTGCTCTTCTGCTCTTCTGCTCTTCTGTTCTGCTGCTCTGCTCTGCCCTTCGATGACCTCTGGGCGTTGTGGACCCATCTCGTAGGCATCAAGATTAGAACCGTATTCTTGGGCTCTCCACGAGAGGCAAGGGCAAGACAAGGCAGCGACATTCCTTATGATCGGGTCGGTCAGGACGGATATTCTATGCCCAACTTCCCCCAGTCCCCTTCCCAAATATCGAGGCTCTTTGGCAACACAAACTGCTTACTTACCTGATGTATCGGTAGCTTTACTTGTTGACAACTACTTATGTTCCCTCGCACGCTCCAGGATGACCAGATAACACCAGTGTGATGAATATGCGTATGATTATACGGCGCTGAGGGCAGACGGCCGTTTTTCTAACAGCTTCGTTAACAACTGGGTAGGGAGGCCCAATCTAACGGACAACCGCAATTGGTTGCAATCAACACATAGACTACCATAGGGGAGAACCCCGCGAAACTTAGAGCATCATGGACTCGTTTATTCCCCAGGGTGGCTTTCAGCTGCCCTTTCAGCGCAGACTCAGCCGGCTTTATAATGATACTAAGAAGTCCTCCGACTTTGTCAAGGAGCCCGTCCAGAGTGCCGATGATCCCGAGATCAAAGCCTTGCACCGCAAACTTCGCATACAGAAGGATCGACTAGTCAGCTGGGGCTTGGAATGGTCCGACCCGAACCAGACTGCCGAGATCGATGAGTCCCTCTCCAAGGCCGGCTTGAGCGATCTGGTTGGTAGCATCATGGCTACTATCAAAGACATCCTCGCTGAAGCGGAACCCCTGTGGCTCGCGTCAAAGAGAAGTGCTACCGGCGACACGCCTGCCGAAAAGGCAACTGGAGACCGAAAGACGCCGCTCATTGTCTGGGACAAGGGGAGGTTTGAGGATCTTGTCCGTGATCTGACTGCTTCTATCGACACGCTCTGTGATCTATCACGTACTCGATCAGAAGCCTCCATGTCTTCCCGAGGGGCACAGACCAAGCTAGCCAAGCACATGGGCTCGATTGAAGACCTTCAAGCTTTCGAGTCTACTAGGATACGAGCGCCTCAGGTTATCAACCCTACAACCCTCACGACTCTGAGCACCGACCCCATCGACCCTGGTTCGACCACACCCTCCCCTGCTCGAAGATCGCAGCAGATAGTCTTCATGGATAAACAGGCGTACTCTGAGCTCACTCGCCAACCGGGACGACAGACATGGTCTCCCTTGCTTCTGGAATATGCACCGTTCGACCAGATCTACTCCATGACAGGAATCATGCCGTCGATGTCCAGGTTCGAGAAGCTAAGCGCGGGCCTGCAGACCGACTCACATAGATCCCCAGGGGCTTGGATAGGATTGCCGCTGCTGCTGGGTTATTTCGAAGACATGGAGAACTCGAGACTAGCTCTTGTATATCAGTTTCCTTCCGCCTTCAACCCGGTCTCATTCGAGAACTTCACTCACACGCCATTGGACAATCTATGTACGCTGGCGGAGCTGCTCAATAAGCCAGATTTCGAGCCCAGACTGGAGGCCAAATTCCGATTAGCGCATAATCTGGCAAATACCGTGTTCGATATGCACGCCAGAGGAATCACGCATGGGAACCTCCTCGATACCGCCGTCTCTTTTTGCTGTACTGCTGACCCGGGCATGTCAAGTGGCGAGGTCGACATCCGAAAACCCCTCCTATCATCATTTGATCTCTTCCCCGATACCTTCACCCCCGATCCATCATCCTCGCCTCCATTCCTCTCCCTATACCACCATCCACTCGACCCCCGGACATCATCACAGTCCCCACTGGCGTCAAGATATGACATGAAGACCCTCGACCTCTACTCCCTGGCTATGCTTCTCGTCTCCATAGGACTGTGGACGAAGCTTGAGAACCTGGTACCCGACCAAACATCCCCCAGCATACCAGAATCGGTCTTAGAAAAATTGGCGATCCAGTGCGGCACTCCTTACATGCGAGCCGTTCAAGCTTGTTGGAATGCTGTCGATCAAGAGCTTGCACGGCCTGGTGCGAATGCGAGTGACGAAGTCATGAGTCAAGTCCAGATCAGAACGAGTCGTTATTTGGAAGCCTGTTGCATTCTGGATGGTGTAAGTGGGCTTGATGAGCGCCTGGGCGATGAAGTTACAACCCGCTCGTCCGTCAGCCAACTTCAAATCAAGACATCCATTGGCTCTTATTCCGGTTCAGACTATAAGCGTCCTATCCCGACGGAAGCACCGTCGTCGAGTGGGGCTGACATCAAGGTACCGCTAGAAGGTATGGCTCCAGACTGCCTTCTGAATTGCAATAATGTATACTAACGTAGGATAGCGTCCACGACTGAACATAAAAAGGGAACTCTTCCAAAGGAGCGATCGTCCAAACTTCGCCTCTATCCCCAGGTTCCCCTACCAGACGAGGTAATCGAGCAGTGGAATAGCATGCTGATGCCCCAGATCAACATGGCACTTGGCCAATTCTACCGGAAGCATCCCGAATCGGTCGAGATCTCGCTGGAGTCCATCGGCGAATCACCACAGAAAGTCACCCCTACCGTGCTCGTTGTCTGTACGTCGGTCAATAAGGTCCGCGCCATCCTAAAAAAGAGACTAGGAGTCCTCTTCGATGGTACCACTGGCTTTGCGCTCAAGGTCTGCAGGGGATCTGTGCTTCGCTCGAGGAAGGGCCCTCGCAGAAGCATGAAGGAGGGCCAGAAGTCAGGCGGTGCGAGCGAATCTGATAGCGGGAGCGAAGCCGATGTGGAAGGTGACGAACCCACAACTATCAATCCCGATTTCCAAGAGCGGCCACAGAACGGGGCAAGCATCGGAGCCTGGATTGGTGATAAGCATCTCCCCCCGGTGAGTTTTGGAGGACTCATTTTAGTTGATGACAAGCCATATGGCATGACTGTCCACCACATGCTAGATGATCCGGATCAGGTCATCGGCCCGAGTGCTGGTGCAAACGAACCATCCGACAAAGCCCGGCGAGCCATGGCGACACGTCCGTTGAACGCGCTCAATCTAGGGATGTATTTGCAAGAAGGGGGGGACTCGTCTACGGAAAGCAGCAGCGATGACTTTGCATGCGAATTCTCCGAGTCCGAGTCCGAGCTCTCAGTTACCGACATCACAAGTGATGACGAGGATGATGACGAGGATAGGTACGAGGAATATGGTGAGCCAGGGGATATTCCTGGCGTTGAACCGGGTTGCGGCGATGGTTACGTAGTCACTCAGCCGGCGCTTGACGATGTAGAAGAGGGCTTCTACCCTTCGGAAGATACCATGGACGAGGTATGTAGTTGAGTCAGAATAAGTGCCTACTTAATTTGAATTCTTCGCCCTTTCCCATCCCGCATCGCGTCGCTTGCATATTAGTCAGTCGCTGATAGGCTCCTCGTAGGACCATCTAGACACATACGGCTTGGGGGAGGTTTATGCCTCCTCTGGCATCCGTCGGCGACACGAGAACGGACTTGTGCACGAGATCGATTGGGCCTTGTTCGAATTCCAAGACGACAGGAAACCCGGGGACAATCTCATTCCTCGCGCACCGGCCCAGGGCAACCCCCGGTCTAGCTCGCCGCTAGGGACTCTCCACCCGACTGCGGTCGCTCCGGCGACATCGCTGCCGGGCATGGAGGTCCAATGCAGCGCGCGCACCAGCGGACTACAGACTGGTCAGATCCTGCCGGCCCTGACGTCCGTCAAGATCTACGGTCGCGCATCGCCCAGTCATACGTATCAGGTGACCGGCAAAGTGTCTCGTTCCGGGCCATCATCTTCGTCCAGAACCTGGATCCCGGTAGAACCGCCACATCAAGGCCAGGGATCACGATCCGGCTCTTCACCATCAACAAAGAGCCTACCGCTTGGGATCCCGGGAGATTCGGGCGCTTGGGTCATTGACCGCCGCAATGGCCGCCTCGCCGGGCACGTCCTCGCCTGGAGCGAGCGCAAGCAGGTCGCCTACATATGTCCTATGGACGTACTGTTGCTAGATATTGCTGAGACACTCGAGGCGGCCGAGGTCCGGCTTCCTGGTGGTGATACCATCATTAGGCTATTGGCTAACGAAGGTACCACCGCAACTGCTACCGCAGGTACGAAACTCGATGATGATATCGTTGATGTTGGTGAGGACTTGTCGGAGCTGGGTTCGCTGGTAGACTGTGAAGGAGAGGGCGACGGCGACGGCGAGGAGGGCAGAATTCCCACTCGTGGCCATAGTGTCCCGAAGGAATTGAAGCGGAAGTCCTTACCGCCACCAGCTTCAACAGCCCCGGGGCGAGGAGAACAAGAGACCGACTATGACGAGAACGTACGAGTCCTTGCTGCTGATATGGACAAGGTACATATTCCGGGTGGGGAGATTGGAGTTGGCTCGAGGTAGTCGGGATGGTTACCGTCGACTAAACTGCTGTGTGGGAGCTAGATCGACCATTCATAGTTCTGAGAAGGGAAGAGCTGAAGTGGGTTGGAGGGAGTTGGGTACATTCTATTAGGCTTTTTATGATGGATGTGGGTGCTAGATGGATATGGAGTTCGGATTTCTTGCGATATCATAGCAAGGCTTGGTGTAGTTGTCCAGGGATGGATGGTTGGATATGAGTCTTCACTCCGGACGAAGGGTATGTGTCATGGTATATATTGTCTTATGGATATGATTCGTATTGCTGACCCAACGACAATTTATGAGATGATGTACCCTGGATGAATCATGCCTTTGACGTCTTCGACGTACTCAGTCTTATGCCTTACCTACCACTAATGCCGGTTGGAGGCAGTCTTGAGGAGCCACCATACGAATGATTTGAGTCGTAACTACCCTTAATAAACGAACAGAAACCATATTTTCTTGTGACATGTCTCTGCTCTTGCACGCTTTTCGCATTTCCGTACCTATCGTCTTGTATCGCAAGCCGAATATAAATATCCCCAATACGCGGTGAAATCTGTAAGTCTCGTTCCGTGCGGAAAAGAGTCATGATTATTAAAGTTGTTTCTAGCTCGAGCTTCACCAACATCTCCCGTCCGTGTCGAAATTCAAGAAATTAGCAAGAAGACGCAGGTTGAGTTAGAAATATAAAAGAACATTGGAAATAACCGTACCAGGTATCAAGGTAAATTGTAACGAGACTTGGCGACGTTTTAGGAGTCGTATGTATGACGATTAGCGTGATAGGCGGTTTGTCCACTGTGCATACAGAGGCAGACTCTATATCATGGTCTAGTTGTACTGGTATTCGGCTACTGGCACAGTGGGTAGCCACCCTTATGTCATGAGTGTTCCTCATGGCCGATATTATGCCCAAGAGATAGCTAGAATTGTAGGTATACACTATTGTTTCTCTTCGTATCCGAACTAGTGTAGATGATGCAGGTCTGAGACAACCACCATGTGACGGACCGGGCTTGGAACATCGGTGAGGGGCATCATAGGTATTTCGTTTCCTTCAGCTATATACATATGCACTTCAGAGTGTGATAGCATGGCTTGTACCTGATCGCGAGGCATTCTAGCCGTGATGTATCCCCGGTTATGTGATGATATGAGTCGCAATACACCTATGGGTTAACAACAAGCCAACCTTGCTCAGCAGTCACTGAGTTAGGTCTGATCGGTATGTTCAGGCCTCACTCAAACCATCAGACCAGTCCCAAGCACCATCATGAATCCAACAATGATCAAAGGGCCGAACCCTTGGACTAGGCCATATGTCGCTGCTGCCGCGCCGGGAGTGTCGCTCGGTATTGAGGATGCAGTAACCGAACCATTACTCGCAGACTCGTCGTCCGTGGGGTTGCCTTGGCCTACTAAGCCTGCCAGTTCCGAATCGTTTTCGAATGAGGCGGTAACGCCAGTGCTGTTGGTGCAGGCATCGACTTTGCTACCCGTTCCAGAGACGAACTTGACTGCAGCGCACTACATAATGTTAACATTGAGCATAGAGAGCATTAGGCTACCCTAGATTCTTGTTCTATACTGCGATGGTACAGGTGAAGACAAGGAGATAGGTTGGCTAGCAACGAAGCAGGTGGGTAGATATATATGAACGGGACGCACCTGGTAAAGCAATCCATCTGTTGCCGTCCCAACGATACTGAGTATTGCCTTCTGGCCAATGAGCTCTTCTGGGATCGTAATGGCAGGCTGACAGTAGGAGTTGATACCACTCTGAAGGACGATAGGGTAAACCTGGGTCCAGTTTTCGGTGGCTGCCGCTGCGCTGCCGGTGGTGATGCGGTACAGCCAATGACTTTGGGGATGTGACGTGCTGACCACGATTGAATCGCCGCCAACGTGGAAGTCCGTCGTGTTGACGGTTTGGAGGTCTGGTGTGTATCCGCCACAGGGACCAGTACCTTCGTCATCTTCATTGAGCTCTCCCACAGGCGAAGGGTATGTCAGTGAGAAGTGGCCACGGACGACGCCGCAGGTAAGAGTGATGGCTACTGCCAAGAGTGATATAAGGCGGGCCATGATGCTGCTGTCTAGCTATCGTGGTACGTATTGAAGGAGGCAAAAGAGGAGGACACGAAAGAATCAGACCGAGATAGGTTGAGAATACAGAGAGAGGTGCTCGAATATAAGGAGAGAATAAACTCCTACAAGTGAGACGTGTGAAGTCCAACGGCATGGGAGACTACATGGACACCTATGTAGATGGGGCTATGTTGATGGAGGCTGATGAGGAGAAAGGTATGTATGATAGTAGCTTTACAGAGAGTCCTTACCCAGATACCGAGCTCCTAGAGTACCTAGGTAGGTTGGTAATGGGGCAACAAGGGGAGCTCGGGCAGTTACCAACCTGCAATACAGGTAGATAGTACCTTGAAGTACCAATGTATGTAGACCCTGTAGACACGTTGGAGCCTGGAACCTTAGAAGCTTGCATGTGGTACAGGTAGTTTGGACTACGAGGTATGTAACCTGTGAAGTCTAGTGGTATTCGTTGCTAGATAACAAGTACATACTTAGTTATTCCCTTTAATACATCTGCTTGTGTATTTAAGTACTTAGGTATATCTGGGTGGCTGTCTGGGCACACACCTAATTATGTATAGTTAGGTATGTATAAGTATATGCCAACGCAGGCAAAGGCACTGGACAGAGCACAACGTAGGGAAACGAGAATTAGTTCCGTGGTGATGGAATACTTTACCTCTATACCACACCCCTCGGGCCTGGTGGGTGTATGTTTGTGGTTCCCCAGCACCCAGGCGGTACCTGTAAGTAATCTTGGTGGGGTTCCCCTGGAATTCTAGATCGCGGGGTTGCAGGGTTGTAGTGGGGTTACCTGCTTATGTACCTGATCTCTGGATCTACACAGGGGTCTATTAGTGCCCCGACCCCGAACTACTGCTACCCACATTCGAGATCGCGGGTGCGCTTCGTCCACGACAAGCCATAGCCGCTTGAGGTTATTTGAGCATATTGTGGCGGAAATTAGCGCCTAGGTACTCACAAGGAACTGGTAAGGATATCATGGTTGGAGAGCATCTGGGCTTGTAACATTTCATGCAACCCACTTCTCCGCTATCAATATCCACCAGTTCTACCAGCACGAGCCAAGGGCACTGGATTACAGGCGATGGGCCTACAGAGTACATACTAGTAGTGACATACATACAACAGGTCCCTAGCATTACCTAGGTAGGTAAAGAGCATCTGCCGAGAGCTCTCATAGTAAACGCCCAAGAGAGAAGGAAGTCAGGGCTGAAGCCACGGAGACTTGAAACCGAATGAGCAGGGTTTGCTATTCTCGAAGCGCCCTTCCTGTTCTCAGCTTAGAATCAACATACGAATTGACATCGTGGTATAGCCCAAGTCCGCGTTCTTTGTCCTTAACCGAACTTACATATGGCAATACGAAAAAGTAATTGAAAACCGTGGTACTGGTCTACCTATGTTCTGGGATAGGTATTAGGTATTACTCGGTCCCGTTCCACGTCACAGCTTTCCCGTCTCAGCTCCCGAATTCCCTGCTATAATCGACATCACGAACCCAAAAGCGCACGACCGCCAAAGTTCCATCTTGCCCTATTTGTCGTCGGGGCCTTTTCTAGCTTTTCCTACCTACCACTTCCTGAAATTTTCCGTCTTACCACCCTCTTTAGATGAAATCTCGATCATACTCTTTGGTCCACCTATAGAACTTCTGCGGGCCAGCCCCTTCGAGCATCAAATAGCTCCCAAGTTACTCTGGAAAAACGACAGCCATTATTCCGAATCACCCTGGAGCCAGTCCAATGCGAACAGTTACAGAAACACATATTGCGTGTAGTATGAATCAACACCCCGCTGGAAACTATGGGGCATCATGATGCGGGAGACATGGGCGGAATGTCTATGCCGTCCAACGAGTTCCAGCCGACCAACATGAAGCTCGCCCGGGTCTACTGGTATGTCATCACCGGAGCATTAGGCCTGTTGCTCGTAATTCGCGCCATCAACTTTGCTCAAAACCGGACAAGGTACGCTGACCGAAGAGACCAGACGGCTCACTCGACAAACATGTTTGCTCCCGACTGACCATTGACCTCAGGTTGCGCACATGCAAAACCAAATCGGTGAAGTACCCAACGAAGCCTACTACATGGTCCATGCAGGTATGGGCCACGTTAACGGCGGTAGGGAGAGAGATCAGTTACCCGCAGCTCTACATCCCAACACGGTACCTTTCCTGGATGACGCCACCTCCCGTGGGTCGTATTCTTGTCCTCATCGTGTACTGGGTCTTCATCATCTACATGATGAGTCATGAGGCCATATACAAAGATGGACTTTTCTGGGAAAGGATCGGTTACCGAAACGCCTGGGTTACCGTCACACAGGTGCCTTTCTTATACCTACTGGCCTCTAAGACGAGCATCATCGGACTGGTGGCCGGCACGAGTCACGAGAGGCTGAACTGGCTGCACCGCTGGGTAGCACGAACCATGTTTGTCACCGCCACAGTTCACGGTTTCCACTTTTGGAGGGAGTGGGTAATTGCCGACTTTCTCCAGGCAGAAATAAAGATGATGCCCGTTACTGTCTCCTACGGTCTGGGAGGATGGGCGATACTGCTCTGGATGGTCGTGACCTCCTTCAAGCCCATTAGGACCGTGGCGTACGAGCTTTTTGTCCTCCAGCATATCCTGGCGGCCGTCTTTTTCCTGTGGGTAGTTTATGTCCACATTCCCGCCTACGCGAGATACAATATCTGGTTTGCCATCTCAGCGATCTGTTTTGACCGCGTCTTCCGGTTTAACATGTTGACCTGGCAGAATGTGAAGTTTAACCCCAATAACGCCCGCTGCGAGGGAGGCCAAAGGCTTGGCCATCAAGCACAGCTCAGCGCGGTTGGAGAAGCGATGACCGTCTTAACAATAAAAGATGTTCATTTCCAGTGGAAAGCTGGTCAGCACTTGTACCTGTGGTTGCCCCGTGTTGGCCTCCTCGAGACCCACCCTTACACCATCGCATGCCCGCATCGGATGCCCGAGACGTGTGTTTGTAACAGTGTACAACTTGTCATCCGTTCTCATTCTGGGTTTTCCCGACGACTCAACACATTTGCTAGGAAACTGGAGCGGCTGGAGAAGAAACATGCACTGACGGCGTATGTCGCGGGGCCGTACGGAAAACCTCCCCGCTGGGATATCTTTGAGACTCTGGTCCTCATTTCTGCGTCGACGGGCGCATCATTTACTCTTCCTATATTGGAGAGCATATTGCAGTCGAGTTCGACGAAGTGTACCAATCGTGTTCATTTTCTCCTGGCAGCGAGGCAGGGTGAAGAGGTTGGGTTCTACCACAATCGCCTCCATGAAGCCTTGGATACAGCAGCGGCCGTTGGTATCAAGGTGATCATCCACATCGCTGCGACTGGTCATGGTGAGCTCGAGACATTCAAAGTAGCGACCTCAATTCCACAGTCCACGTGGCCTGCCTTTGTAGATATGGCTGGGAAGAAGATTGACTGCTGTGGAGATGACATGGAGAAGAGCGCAACTGATGCAAGGGATGCGATATCGCCAGCCCCGGTGTTGCGTCCAGGCGACTCTTCGCCTCAAAGCCATATCTCCAACGTCAAAGAAGAATCTCACATCCATCACTCAACAACAAGGCCTGATGCAGCGGCCTTTATTCGCAAGGCAGTCGAGACTTCCGGTGGCGAGACGGGCGTTGTAGTCTGTGGTGGTCAATCACTTGTAGCGGAAGTACGTAACTCAGTTGCAAAGCTGAGCGATGATCGAGCGGTGCATAAGGGGACAGGCGCCCAGGGCATCCATTTACATGTTGAAGAATATTCCTTTTAAGTGGTGTTAAGTCAGTTCTACATAGGACACGATATGAAAATAGAGGGCACTAGGCTTCATGGACTTCCGTGTTGAAGCATAGGCATACAAAAATCGTTGAATCGTGTTAGTAAAGTGCCGACCTTACCCATGGCCGTCACAGCAGACTTACTATCAAGGAGTTCATGCTTTTTAGGGCGCTTGTTCAAACGCGAACGAAGTTTATGCCGTCGACGTTGAAATAAATAGTCTCATCGCCATCTTACTATCACCGTAAGAGATTGATGGCTTTCAACGTCAGAACCAGGCCAGTTTCGTTGTCAATGTCAGGGACAGCGGCTTAGGTAAGTTCACGATCAGATAGTTAAGCCTCAAATCGATATTGAATGAGAATGACGTTCCATACCTATTAGGGAGGGAGAGGGGCAGAGGGGCAGAGGCAAGGAGTGGGGGGAGGGGTCGGCTTGCATTGGCACTGAGCACCTGCAGTTGGTGGCGTTGCCCAATTGTCCATGATCGGAGAATCCTATGGCCGTTCAATGGCGGGGACCTCAATTCTTGCCCCTAACCCCTGCCTTGGGAAGGGCTATTAGGGGGTCGAGGATCACTATGAGTGCCTGTATGTAGGAAGACTCAGTGACCCGTCAAAATTTTATTCGTTCTCCCAATCCTTCCACCAACATTGCGACCAATTAGATATTCGGTACTCGAAAGATATTTTCCAACGAACCTACGTGCATAATTAGGTACCCACTACACGGAGTCCTGTACTGCCATACGAAGTACCTATCTACCCAGTTTAGGTGCGCCGGAAACGCTGAACTCTTTACCTGCTAGGTAGCGTGTGTACATACTTAGTCACCCGTACCCGTATCTGTACCTGGGCCTAAACTGCCCCTCGATGCTCACTTGCTCCCTTCAAGGTTGTGACTCAGAGGCTGAAGAAGACCTCCACCCTACCCTTAAGCAAAAATCAAGACATCGCGACAGTGATCTCCTTCTGATTGCCATTCCCCGCCTCTAAGTCCCCGAGACACCTACTCAATTCATGAGCCCATCACTTACCCGCTTCTTATCTTCTCATTCTCTTCGTCTTCCAGAACCCGCCCTAGTTCTGCGGAGTAGTTCACCCCGCCCATTCCAGTCTCACCAGTGTTTTTCTCCTAGACTCAGCAGCCAACTACGACAGCGGGGACAAGTATTTCCGTACCAGACCATCGAAACCACACCGAGATCCCCAGCGTTCCAGCATACTACGCGACTACTTCCCGTTGCCCCTATCACGCCTGGCCGCGCTCGATCCCTAACCATGGCGACCGATGATAAGGCTATTGACAGCCTCTCCGAGCAGTTGGCCCAACTGCCACCGCTCGAGAAATATCCCAACTGCTATCCGGAGATCAACCCGGTTGATATCTACCGATCACATGCAAGCATCCATCGCCTTATGGAAATGACCGAATACTAACCTTTGCTTGTCGTAGCTCACTTCCATTCTTCACGAGATCACAGGCGTAGACCCCAAGATCATCTACCCAAACCTGCAATGGACCCAGACACTTGCCCACGGAGACATGGTTCTGCCCATCCCGGCCCTGCGAGTCAAGGGAAAGCCACAAGAGCTGGGGGAGCAGTGGTTAGCGAAATGGCCTGGGTCACCGCTCGTCGAGAAGCCCACCGTCAATGGCACGTTCATGCCCATCTTCTTCAAGACCGGGCCCCTGACCAAGTCCCTCATCCCCATGGCCCGGAAGCTAGGCCCTGAGTTCGGCAAGAACAAGGCCAATGGCCTGAAAGACCCCACAGACCCTTCCAAGGGCCAGAAGCGGATAATCGTGGAATTCTCGAGTCCCAACATTGCCAAACCCTTCCATGCCGGCCACCTGCGAAGTACCATTATCGGGGGCTTTCTTGCTAAGCTCTACGAAAGCATGGGGTGGGATGTTAAGAAGATCAATTACCTCGGCGACTGGGGAAAGCAGTACGGTCTCCTATCGCTAGGCTTCGACAAGTACGGCAACGACGAGGATCTCGAGAAGGACCCCATCAACCATCTGTTTTATGTTTACGTCAAAATCAACGAGGATGTCACGGCCGAGAAGGCGCAGGTTGACAAGTTGCAGAGCGAAGGCAAGACGGAAGAGGCGCAGAAGCTGAAGGATGAAGGGTTGGACGAGCAGGCTCGCCGATATTTCAAGCGCATGACTGAGCGGGACCAGGCCGCCATCGACCGGTGGCAGAAGTTCCGAGGCCTCAGCATCACCAAGTACAGGGAGACGTACAAGCGGTTGAACATCGAGTTTGACGAGTACTCGGGCGAGAGTCAGGTCCCCGAGGAAGCCATGAACAAGGCCGCCGCTACGCTGCTCGAGAAGGGTATTGCCGAGGAATCAGATGGCGCCCTCATCGTCAACTTCACAAAGCACGTGCCGGGCAAGGCGGGCAAATCACTTGAGAAGCCCATCATCCGGAAAAAGGATGGGACGGCTCTGTACTTGACGCGAGACATCAGCGAGCTGTTGAACCGAGCTGAGAAGTATAAGTTCGACAAGATGGTCTATGTGAGCGATGCTTGGCGATCCCGGACACCCTAGGAAGCGTTGACTGACTCCCATTGGCTCACAGGTTATCGCATCCCAACAAGATCTGCACGTCAAGCAGTTCTTCAAGATCGTCGAGTTGATGGGGCATAAGGATTTGGCAGACAAGTGCCAGCATATCAACTTCGGTCTTGTCCTCGGCATGAGCACCCGTAAGGGCACCGTCAAGTTCTTGGACGACATCCTTCGAGACGTGGGCGATTTCATGCACGACCTTATGCGTCGGAATGAGGACAAGTACCAACAGGTCGAGAACCCAGAGGCCGTGGCTGATACCATCGGTATTAGCGCTGTCATGGTGCAAGATATGAGCGGGAAAAGGTGAGCAATGGTGTGGATCTTCCTCCGCAACCTTTCCCCCTCCCCCACCTGCCCCCCTTCCCTGCTACTTGGTTTGGCTGCTAACACGCCATCAAAGGATCAACAACTACAAGTTCGACTTAGACACCATGTGCTCCTTCGAAGGCGACACGGGCCCTTATCTGCAGTACGCCCACGCGCGACTCTGCTCCATTACCCGCAAGGCGCAGCTGAATGAAGAAGATATCGCCTCGGCGGACCTTTCGCTATTGACCGAATCGCACGCTACTGACCTCGTCCGGGTGCTGTCCCAGTGGCCCGATGTTGTGCAGAACACCCTCAAGACCCTCGAGCCCACCACTGTCCTGACCTACTTGTTCAAGATGACGCATGTCCTGAGCTCGAGCTATGATCAGCTCAAGATCGTGGGTTCCGAGCCTGGACTCATGAAAGCCCGCTTTGCACTCTATGACACGGCCAGGCTTGTGCTGAATAATGGCATGAGGCTTGTCGGCCTGACACCCGTAAACCGGTATGTTTTGGCCTTCTCTATGTGTGATCTATGGGACCACTTATCTATCTAGTCAGCTGACAGTCATGTGCTACAGGATGTAAGGTTTACCGGACATAGCCCCGGACCCCCATATGAGGTGTCTCACAGTGGCAGTGTTCGTTTTCTTAAGTTCCTACCCATCTAGAGCTATCTAGATCCATGGTAGCTCAATCGAGTCGCTCGAGACCGGTGACTTCCTATTGGCAATGCTATCATGCCCATGCAGTTCGCTTTGTGTCCTCGTATTCGCATGTACCCACACATTTTGCCAGAAAGCGAAGTACAAAAAGGGGCAATGAAAGGGGCGGAGCCCACAGGCAGTCGTGTTTGCCCAGCAAACGGCGCCATATGAAAACGGAACCAAATAATGAAATAGATAACACCATCACATTAAACAGAATTGATAATTGGTGACCATGTTGACGTAGCGTGTTATGATGGTTAAGTTACCCATGGCTTATACCTCGTTGATATAACATGTTAAAGTGGCACAATATAAACCAGTACCAAAGAAGCCAGCAGAGCGACAACCCATGCAGACGTTGGAATCTAGCTGTATACAAGCGGGAAGATGGTGACAGCTAGTATGAGTTGTATATTGGCGAGTATTTGATAAGAGTATAAGATGATAATGGGAAGATATTCTCCAATATGTACATACTTGCTAAGGAACTGGAGTCAAAAGCATGTAATACCAATGATTACATTGTGGTACACTTCCAATATTAACGTTCTACCATATATTAGATATATTATGTACACAAATAATTGTAAAGGTAAAATGCCTTATAGGCGGCTGGCAGGGCAGACTGGCA
Source organism: Diatrype stigma (assembly GCA_022225965.2). NCBI lineage: Eukaryota > Fungi > Ascomycota > Sordariomycetes > Xylariales > Diatrypaceae > Diatrype > Diatrype stigma. Next base: position 37,959 of record JAKJXP020000133.1, on the reverse strand, counting down.
AGGCCATTTGCGGTGATACCTAAGACAGATGGGGTACATCCCGTCAGCGAACATGTAGATCAGAATGGAAGAAGAAAAAGAAACCATTCTTGCTCCCCGCAGTGCATCGCGATATCGACCTGTAGTTATCCAGCAGCAAAATGCAGAAATTCATCGATTGGTGCGGTGTATCCTGTCGACTATGTCAGCTTTCCGGGTGGAACATTGGGTGGGCACATATATGTGTAACTCCGGCCGGCCCCATATTCAACCTCATTGGATTGGTTCCCGTGTGCCACCCCCGCCGGACTTCCGTTTAGATCCTTGAGTACCGAAACCCTGCAGAGCTGGTTCGTGGACATCGGTCCCGAGCCTCGAGTCAGTACCTCTTCGCTCTCTGCACAAGATCTTGCCTTTCGGTTCCCTCCGTAATCCATTAGCCTACAGTCATTCTGGTAGTGTTGAAGCAGGCCCCATCCTTTGCCCCCTTAACCCAGTTTTTCGTTGACTTCTTTTCTCCTTCTCCTAATACCCAGGCAAGAATAATCAACGGGGCTGATATCAATTCCGATGGATCTGGGCATATACTGATGCTAACACGGAAAAGAGTTTATAGGAAATAAGCCAACTGAATATCGATCGAGGCTGAGGTTGGGAAGTTTGATCAGTTTGTGCCAGCACCTTGTAAGGAGTACCTGAACCGCTTGGCATAGTCACCCAAGACTACTTTTGTATATTTCGACCATTTCGAGAAGCCGACTGCGCCATATTTCTGAGGTCCGGCCCGGACGAACTTACCAGTTACTTGGGCTTAGCTGTGGATACTATTCACCCATTATGTCTGCTATGCAGCCATGTACGCCCCGGCTATGTCATGGCTTTCGCGAATGTGAACATGATTGCTACCTAGTCAAGGGCTTGTGCCAGTCAATATTTATCACTGCCTGCATGGCTTAGCCGCCACATTAGTATCTTGTAGCGTGTGGTGATGAGCCGAGCCAATCCTGCTCAGATGATATTGCAAGAAAACATCTCAGCCGGTCAAGCAAAGAATTGGAGGCGCATCGCGGCCCCGGCCTTGCTACATATTCGCCTCATACTCGCCTCATACCCACCTCTATTTACCCAGCCAGTGGCTTGCATGTATACTACGCTACCGAACCATCCAGATCTCGTTCGGGATGGACGCCCACTAGCAGCGATGTCAGCGGCTTCCCAACCTGAAGGATCGCGGAGCATATCGGGCATACTCTCTTCAGCTGTCATTTTCTCTTTTGCCCTTTCATCTCGGTCCCCTCGAACAAAACACCGAGGAGTATCCTCCTATGCTGACCGCAGATGACCGAGCCCTTGAACCACCGTCCCATTCTCCTGCCGTGTTGACGTTGACAGGATATAGATAGCACGACGGGCGGTTTCTTGGTGATTCAGCAGCCAGATAGTTTGCCCTTTAATACATTGACTTGCCTCCCAAAAGTCAAAATTCCTCCGCCCTTATGCAAACAGAAGGATGCCATGGCCTTATTGCTTTAACTAACCCCGATCAGGAGCATATGATATCCGTCTGATCGCTAGTCCGTTGATTTTGATCTTCAGTGTTGTTCGCCCCCCCCTTTTTGATCGACACCCCCCAAATTCACCGGTTGCAGCAATGGTTTGGACACAAGCTGTTGTTGTCTTGTTCCTTGCCCTGTTCGCTTTGCACATTAGGAATCAAATCAAGGCTCGTAGGAGGATCCCTCGAGGAGCTCGTCCATTACCTGGGCCTAGAGGTGAGCACGCGGTATCATCACCCTGCAGCGTCCAGACAGTCACTCATATATGTGTATAGGTATACCTTTCATAGGCCGCATCCACGACATACCGGAACAGTCGTGGTTAAAGTTCTATGAGTGGAGCAAGCAATATGGACCTATTTACCAGATGGAGATGTTCGGCAATGTCCATGTCTGGATATCGTCCGAGAAGATCGCACACGACCTCCTCTCCCGCAGAGCAGCCATCTACTCAGACCGCCCCGTAATCCCCAACCTTCCGGATAACCGGACAAGCGGTAACTATCTCGCCTTACAAGGCCGTACCGGTAAATTCCTGCCTCCCGTAGTTGGTGATGATCTTTAGTGACGAGTTGTTCAATGCTGATATGTATGGGATCACTAGAGACATGGAAGCGCCAACGCAGGCTCGCTGCACAGCTCATGGCTACTTCAGCTAACGGATCGCTGCACGGTTATCCGGCGAAAGAGCGCGACCGCTTTCTGTATTTGCTATCACAGGACCCATCGCGATATCGGGAATGGGTTGAGCAATTCACGGCGCGTACCGTGTCCCGGCTATCGTGGGGCAGTCCGCATCCGTCCCCCATCCTCCGGGAAACAACGTTCGGCCTACTTGAGAGCATCTCGCCCGCCGGCTCCCTGCCTAATGCAATCACGTGGCTCATGTACGTACCGAAATTCCTGAGCCCATGGAAACAAAAAGAGAGCGCGCGGCACAAGCGCGAGGCGGAGCTATTGAAGGCAAACGTGCGCTACGTTCATGACCGACTTGAAGACCAGAGCGCCGAGCCCAGCTTCGTCCGGACGTACCTCGACTCCTTAGTCAAGAAGCCTGACGGTGCGAAGTGGGGCACCGAGGCCGAAGCCACCTACGTTGTCGGCCAGATGGCTATCGCCGGCGCTCTAACCATCGGGAGCCCATTGCAGAGCTTTCTCATCGCCATGCTGCATTACCCGGAGTGGCAGGAGAAGCTCCAAGGGGAGATTGACCGCGTCTGTGAGGGAGGTAGATGCCCACAGTGGGAAGATCGGGAAAGGTTGCCTATGCTGCGCGCTGTCGTTAAGGAAGTCATCCGGTGGAGGCCCCCGGTCCCAACTGGTAAGTAAATAAGTAAGAGAGCGAGCGAGCAGATACATGAAGACAAAATTGAGCGTTATGTGGTCTTATGTTTTCCACCTTCCAAGCCCAGAACGCATCGGGCTGGGCCGGGGCGCATGTTGTCTGCATCATGCGTGTTGCCTGATGTCTATCGGAAGATGGTCACTAGTCTCATGGGACATGGGTTACTCATCTGATAGAAGACTAATCGCTCTCCTAGGAATCCCACATGCCTCTGAGCAAGATGATGTTTACGAGGGCTACTTCATCCCAGCCGGTGCCACCATCCATGCTCTAGAATGGTAAGTGCTGTATTCCCTTCGCTGAATCGAAGCCCGTGGTCTTCGTTATGCATCCTCCATTCATGGAGGTGAAGTTAAAACTATTGCTGACTAGTTGTTTGCAGGGGTATGACACGCGACGAGGAAACGTACCCCGATGCGGATGCCTTTAACCCCGGCCGATGGCTTGACCCCAAATTCCCGACTTACAAAGAACCGTTGACTGTGTATCCCAATCTGAATGGGTTCAGCCAATTCGGGTTCGGCCGGCGCACGTGTCAGGGGGTCCCCATCGTCGACCAAGACCTATTTCTGGCCATGGGCGGGGTAGCTTGGGCATTTAACCTGAACAAGAAGAAGCGGCTTGACGGCAGTGAGGTACCTGTCCATTGGAATGACTACACTCCGCTGCTTATCGCCAAGCCTAAGCCTTTTGAGTTCGATATCGTCGTCAGGAATGTGAAGACAAGAGAGCTTCTGAAGCAGATGTGGGAGGATGGTAAGGGGCATGACGACGAGGAAGAGGAGAGGAGGCGACAAGTGGAAACGAGGAAAGGGTATAGGGAAGAGGAAGACTACGAGAAAGACAGTGATGGGACCAAGGGCATGAATGGTTATGATGATATTGGAAGTGACCGCGGCAGTGACACAAGTAATGCTGTCACGGATGTTGGAGGGGCCTCGTCGGTACGCTCGGGCAGGTCCGTGAGTGATCTCCAAAGCGAGAGCGACGTATGGGTTTAGTTCGGTTATTATACCTTTTCCATGGATATTAGACTGGATATTAAACTGTCTATCTCGGTGCCCAAGATGCTGGGGGGCGTGGCGGAGGGAGGGAGGATAATTTCCAGCCTTATAGACAGAACTAGTTTGTCGAATGATACGACCATGTAAAAAGCTATAGACGTGTCCATTCTTGGGTCGATCAATTGTCTGAAAGGATCTTGAGCGCCCCAGAGCCCCTGGTTGGAATCGCCTGCTCTTGGATCCTGTTGCATCGACGCTGATCAGCAGTGTAGGTATGACAATCGGCCTGGCCAAATGCCAAGGAGTTTGTGCCAAGATCGTATTGTTTTTGCGAGATTCGGATGGTGGAAAAAGCGTGATTTCGGTCTGGGGCGAGTTGAACGCGGGATAAGAACGAACCGACTCTGAAGACGAAAGGTCGATGCATCGCAAATGGATGTCAGACATCGGATGCAGGTCTGGAGGGTTTGAATAGGGCTGGATAGGGCTGCTATCTAAGCTGCAGATAGCGCCACAGGGCTTAATGAGCTCGTGTAGGTGTGGATCTTTTCGCATCACTGGGATCGACAATATTGCTACATCAGGTTAGAAAGTTTAAACCTCAATCCCACGAATGATGAGATGGGATTCTCACCGGGTCCCTATCCTTTGACAGGAAAGCCACTTGATTACTTGAGTAGCTTACATACTTGGCCGCCTCTCGCTCGAAAGACACGCAAACACATAAACCCGTAGCACGCATCCAGCCTACGACCTATCATGGCAAGCACGGAGAAGAGTGTAGAGTGCATCGCACGTGCCAAGACACTCACAAACACACCATGGTGCGATGATTATGAGAAGATGATCTCCGGAATGATGTCTGTACCCTTATCCCAACCAAGCCAGTTTTCTGCATTGAAGTACTCACAGAGCATAGATACGATTCGTTCGTCCCCGAACTGCGAGCTGGTCGATTACGCGCGCGTAAACTAGTCAAGAGATACAATGAATATCTACCCGATGATGCCACGGATGAGTCATTGGCAGAAGGCCGTTACGCCATACTGAATGAGCTCATCGGGCAAATCGGTCATGGGGTTGACATTGACCCTCCCTTCCGAGTGGACTACGGGTGTAATGTAGTCATTGGCGATGGCTTTTATGCAAACTTCAAGTGCGTTGCCTTCGAAGGACACGGCTCAGGCGCCAGAATGCTGATCTTCACAATGCAGTATGGTGATCCTAGATTGTGCCATCGTGACTATTGGGGATCGAACCAAATTTGGTCCAGGTGTGAATATCTTCGCGGCCACTCACCCGACGTCGCCACAACTGAGACGAGATGGGACAGACTATTCGAAAGAGGTGACGATTGGAAATGATTGCTGGATCGGAGGTAATACCATCATCATGCCAGGTGTGATCATAGGCGATGGTGTCACCGTTGGTGCCGGGTCTGTGGTGACCAAAAGCATCCCGAGCAATTCCATAGCTGTGGGATCGCCAGCAAGGGTGGTAAAGAAAGTCGAACATGCCTCAGATGAGTCGTAGGATGTGAACCATGCTGTGAACTATCAGCGTGCCATCAGATGTGAATTCATAGTCGGTTTAGACATTTAAACTTTGCTTTTCCTGTCGTGTGAATCCCCTCAGAACGGCCCGCCCCCATAGTTTTGGGATCATACCTCGGCCGCTTCTCAGCAACTATAGAACAGGGTTCATGATTCTGCCATGGAGTTCCAGCTATTATAACTTTCGCATGTCGACTAGGGATGAGATACGTTTATGTCCAGGTTCCTATCGCAAACAATCTGGCTTGCTGGTTGGGGCTTTTGCTACGGCATCTGTGGTCTAAGGAATCTATCTAGCCTCATGAATAACAACCACCAACTGTGGTAAAGCACACGATGGGGCCCAGACTCGCTGATACCACTATTCAACCTTGACATCAAATAGACCTGTAGCTGGCGGCTTAGACAAGATCCAAGAAATTCCGTTATCTATGACCCTATTCCACCGTTGGACTTGAGACAACTGCGGAAATACTGCGAAGCTATGTGGTAACCCTGGAAACATTTGTACATCTGTTGGTACTCTAGCGCGACGTTAGTCCCTTACTAAGAGGAGAGGAACACTGTCGTTGAGATCAAGCCACTTACCCAGCTTCAGCCAGTGTTTTCGCATATAAGAGGCCCTCATCTCTAAGGATATCTAGCCCTGCTACTGCGCAAACCGTGGGGGGGAGTCCTACGACCTGCGAAGTCGAAGCATAACCAGGATTCACACGGAGATCACGTTGGTTTGGGTTTGGATTCTGGAGTAGATCCTATCATGCACACAGTTAGTCATGGACGAGGAGACGATGAGGATGTGATGGTTGTAACGATGGGAATCACATACTAAGAAGATCTGATGAGTAGACATCGAGAGCAGTGGTGCGTATTCATTCTGATTGAGGGAGCAGACTGATGGGTCCTCGAACAGCTTAAGCATCTGATCATAGCAGTCAACATGGATTACCGCCGGCACCATTAGTACTTGGCCTGCAACGGGAGGACGTGACACGGATAGCCGACCCAAATGTTTCTCAAGCACAAAAGACGCTGTGAGATATGCCCCCGATGAGATGCCACCAACGATCACCTGTTGCGCGTCACCACCTAGCTCATCGATGTGGTCATGAAGCCATTCAAAGGCATCGTGCGTGTCGTTCCACGCTGTAGGATACGTATGTTCGGGGGTATGCCGGTAACAGACGTTCAAGACGATGATTCCAGTATTGACCGCGATACGAGAGCAAACAGCATCCTCAGAAGCCACGGTGCCGCAGAGGAATCCACCGCCGTGCAGATACAAGAAGACGGGTAGCCTCTGACTTGTATCGGAGCCCACCGACCTATAGACACGTGCGTCAAGCGTAGATTGATCCCGGGTCGGGATGAGGTGATCAGACATTCGGACCTTTGGCCCCAAGATTTTCATGTCCTCGGCAGATCGTAATTCGTTTCGCTTGTTGAGGAACTCCCGCATCTCAACCATCGAAAGGTTCGGCAGGGGTGCAGAAGTCTTGCTGCTCACCTCGAGCCATTCTTCACTAGGTGTACCATATTGTGAGAAGTCGTACATGGTGTGTAGTTGCCAAAACCAAGCTATATTGCTTGGCTTGATATTTCCAGAGGAGCTGGAAAGTGTATTGTAACACTTGGTAACGGAGTCGACGTTCTTTGCAACCGGAGGACCAAAGGTTCAATCCGCCTGTGCAAAAATAGGGGAGGCTCTGGTGGGGCCTACTTCGGTACCTAAGCACTAAGCCGGAGGGTGTATGTATGTATCTCGAAAATCACCCCGCACCCCGCATGACCACGGTGCCGTGCCAGCACCGGCCCGTCTAAGCTTAATGTGTATGCATCCAGGCCTCTCCGGGTTATCCATAGCATCAGGATTGTAGGCACCTTGCAGTCAATAGATCTAAACTCCTTTGAAGGCTGTAATGTTCAATTCATCGATAAGCGTCTTCCGAGCAAGCGACTCAGGATAATCATTTCTCCTTACTGGCAACTCCAAAGTACCACTGAACATAGGATACATATCAGAAAAAGGAAATCAGTCTGCCCTCCTCCAAAAGTCGCTATCAGCGTCAAAATCTTCATCATCGTTGAAATAATCATCATCATAGTTACCATAGTCATTATAACCGTAACTATCATCTTCAACGTCACTCCAACCACTCTGAAACTCTTCTGCCTCCACATATTCTGTTACAGAGATTTTCCATCCACAGCTCTCCATTGTTCTTCTTATGTGGTCAATGGGGTCCTCGTCATATAATTCGACAACGATCTCTTGTAGGGACGAGATAGCCCTGAATCGAGTATCCACCAGCTTCAACGCTTCGGTTATGACCGTAGGGCGGGCTAATTCACCAAGCATTTTCTCTGCTGCATATGTGCTATAAATCGATGTTGTGAGCGTGCCCAGGTTGGCGCAACGACTTTGGATCCCTGACAGGATGCTGATGCCACTGTCCTCGAGAGCGACGGTCTCATGGTCTAGATGAAGGAATGGTGGAAAGTCGAGGATGACATGTCGGATATAATTTGCGTTGCTGTCGATCGTCTTCAGGAATGAGATTATAGCTCCAGGTGTGGAGGCGGTCAAATCGAAGCTATTCCGAGAATAAAAAAGCGAGCTGGCCTCACGGTGGACGACTTTACTTGTGAGAAAGAGCCCAGATATATAATCCCAATAATGTTTGGAAAGAGCCCAGGGGTTCACAGGTTCTTGGTGAAGTAAGCAAAGCTCGTATATCAGATCGCGAAGTTCGCGGGGCAGACTGAAGAAATTGGCCATATCCAGTGGCAGTGAGGCTGGTGGTGATGCTTGACCTATTCTGTTGCTACATGTGCTAGATACCAAACGCAGGAGATGCTTTGGCTTTTATCAACACGGAAGTCATGTCTGGATTGCTGCCTAAACTTGTGTCACCAGGTTATTGGAGACGGGTAACAAGTCACTGCGGAAGCACCAGGCCGCCTTATGGTTGTTTGCCACGGCTATCGTATTCGGGACACGTAGTCAAGTACTCAGGGCATAACCCACGCCCCTGTCCAGACCCAAAGGAAGGTAGATTGTACAGTTCACGAATCGCTCGTTGAGAAAGATTTTCCGTAAGCTTGATATTTGTCCCGGGAAACTAGAGCGTACAAGCAATTACTCCGCAGGCGGCTCCTTATAACTCCAAACTGAGCCGTCAACAATACCACCTAAAACTGGCTAGCCTTTCACATGGCGTTTGCTTGCGACCGCCGTTTGCACCGTGCCTTCAATTCGTAATCACGGGACTCTTCCCTACAAATATAGGTTCCTCGACGGCATCCACAATGAAGTTTGCCACGCTCGCGCGCGTGATCTTGGGCATGAAGCCGGCGCCCTTGCCATCCTCAGGGTAGGCCTTGACCGGAGCGGCAGGGCCTTCGGCGAGCATAGCGGGGCGGACAAAGATAAAGTCAAAGTCGAGCCGGCCCTCCCCCCCCTGAAAGTCAGCGCGTGTCTCGGCGTCGACAGCGTTGTGGTCCTCGAGCTGCAGGCTCATGTTACTGTGCGTGAACACACCCTTCATGAGGCAGTTGAGACCGGCGAAGCTGGATCCGGCACCCGAGGAACTCATGACGACGAGGCGGCACCGCTGTTGCATCCCGCCCTCGTTATCCTTTCTGTGTCGCCGCATCGTTGCCCGCGCATTCGCCACGCTATCTGCCATCATGCGCGCCGGCGTGTCCGTTGGGTGCGGCGCCGCGAAAGGCGAGTCCGAGGCTCGCCGCGCGTTCAGCGCCACCACTACGGCCTGTGTTGGGGTGGGGCCGGCGACAAATGCACTGTCCACGTCGGTAGGGTTGAGCGGCGTCCCACGCACGAGCGTCAGGTTCGGGTGGCTGTTGATCGTGGCGGCGGCGGCGGTGGCGGACCCACCTTTACCGGTAGATGTAGATGTACTGGAAGTAGAAGGATCGGGGCAGGAAAACAATGATGGGTTGCGGACTAGGGCGGTGATGCTGTGGCCCCGTGCGAGGGCCTCACTTATGATGAGCTGGCCGGTTCGACCGCTGCCACCGAGAATCAAGATCTGCATGTTGGTGGAGTGTGTATGTGTGTTATGTATGTGTGTGTGTGTTTAAGACAGAAGTTTGTGTATAAAATATACTAGTATCCGATGACTTTCTTATAAGAACACTGGATTTGTGAAATGTTAATGTCGGGATGTGAATTTGACAACGGAATGTCTGGCTCTGATGTGGTCTAATATGTGAGCTATAATCATCGAGCTTTCATTGAGGAGGGCGGGTGCCATGACGATATATATATCAAGGCACTCATGATATTTTTAGAGTACGACTCTTCGATCTTCGATCCAGCGATGAACGCACATATTCGTGAATGTTGTGACTATCCGATCTAGTCCGGGCCGATCCTGCTAAGTTGCTCGGCACGGCCGCTAGCTAGATCCTTGGAACCGTATTTCCGACACGGGGCCGAATAGACAGTTGTGGAGCCAAGGACCGGAGCCATTACTAACCAATCATTCAATTTACAGTTCGGAGCAAGCGTTTAAATCCGACCAGTTAAATATAACCTCGGACTCTTAGTGTAAGTTTTCACATTGCCAGACCAATTCGAGATGAGTTTGCGAAGCTAGGGCCTAGAAAAGGCATGGCTCGTGCCTGGGCAACATCTTTTCTAGACGGCATGACAGCACATTGCTTATGAAGCATCAAGGCATATGATTTGTGTACTTGGTGGCTCTCCCGATTAAGGGACGGATGCAGGAGTAGCGCAGGCAACAGTATTACAACCTGCCAACATGGTAACGCAAATCCCCGGGGATATTCGTATATCCGTACGCAGTTCTGGAGGATATAGGTCATGGGAGAACTATATAATGGAGGCATATATTCCTGTATTATGAATATGTTTTCCAGATCATACCACTTATACACGTTTATTCCGACTTGTTTGGAGAAGCGAGCAGCTATTATACACGAAAGTCTCCCCTATTAACAACTTTTCCCCTATCTACCAGCCTATCTACACAATGTTCGAGTCTACCGATCGAGTGGCCATCATTGGGGGTGGCATTGCCGTAAGCTCCTCATTGCACCAAAACCTTACAAGATTCACCTCTAGGAAGAGCTAACGTGTATCCAGGGCATGGCAATGGCGCTTGCGCTACATAAGCTCAACATATTATGTACTGTCTACGAGATGCGCGACAGCGTCGTCGCCCCGAAGACAGCAGGTGGTGCGATGATGCTTTCGCCGAACGCGCTGTCCATCCTCGATGGCTTGGGAGTCTACCCGAGGCTGCTCGGAAAGGGCTACCCCTTTGAATGGACCCACTACAAGAACACCGACGAAGATACGGTCGACAGGTACCCGCTCGGCCACGAGGAGGCGTATGGCTATAAGGCCATGCGGATCTATCGCCAAGAGCTCCTCACCATCCTTTGCGACGTGTGCAACGAGCGCGGTGTGCCAATCCTATTCAAAAAGAAGTTCGCGCGCATCATCAAAGAGACAGAGAAAGGGGTCGAGTTCGAGTTCGCCGACGGCACCACGGACTCGGCGGCGCTGCTCGTTGGCGCAGAGGGCATCCACTCCAAGGTGCGGAGCTACATCAACCCGGGGGTCGAGCCCAAGTACACGGGCCTAACGGCACTGACTTGGGAAACGCCGACGGCGCACCTGCGTATACCCGAGGGGAAGAATTACGCGTTCCCCGTGGCTGTGCTGACCGCGGGAGGCGCCTTCGTCCTGGCGCCCCAGCGGCCGGACGGTTCCGCGATGCTCGCAGGCACGCAGTTCCGGCTTGAGGACCGCAGCCGTGAGGAGTGGGAGCGGCTGCTTGCCGACAAGCAGCAGCTCCGCGACTGGGCGCGGGAGAACATGGATGTCTGGCCGGACATCGCCCGGTCCGCCATCGAGAATATCGACCTCGACCCCCATACCCTTAACATCTGGCCATTCCGGGCGTTGCCTCGCCTAGAGCGTTGGGCGTCGCCCGTGCACCGTCGCGTCGTCATCCTCGGCGACGCCGCGCACGCCGTGCCTCCTACGACGGGCCAGGGTGCGTCGCAGGCATTCGAGGATGTTCTGTCCCTCTGCCTGCTGGTCGCGCGGCTCAGGGAGGAGCGCTCTCCCGAGATGCAATGGGAGGACGCGCTTGATTTCTGGCAAAAGCTACGCCAGGAACGCATGGACGACCTGCTGGAGCTCACGCGGCGCCTGAATAACAAGCGTTTGCCACTGGAAAAGCAGGCACTTTTGGGAAAGGATGATCTCTGGTTTGACGAAAGCGCGACGAACCCGAAGCAAATGGCGTGGCTATACTTGCCCCAAATTGAAGAGAGCATTGATGCTTGGGTCAGGGAGAAGGTAGGGGGCCGTAGTACTTGTCCGTTGAGGCGTTTTTGTCCGCGAGATAAAAATTAATGGAGCGAACTATGAACTTGCATGCTATTAAAAAATATGACTACATGCCTTAATCCTTTTGGCCTTATATTATGCAATAAAGGTTTATAGTCTTAGTAATTAATATGCGTTATTCGTATTTATTATTTATTAATTATTTTTATAAATAACGCAACCTAGGTTTTTAAGTTAGTTATTATATTTATAACGTAAAATAAAATAAAATAAAAGTTTAAAAGATAATATTTATTTAATAATATTTAAAATGTATAAAAATATAAGTAACTAAGAGCTAATAACGTAATAACTAAGCATAAGCGAAGCTATTTTAAGAAAAAGATATATAAGATTACTTTTAATTATAATTTTTAAAAGTATATAAAGTTTATTTTATAGGCGTTAGCTTTTAATACGGCGCTTAGGCGCCGATTACGTGCCGCTTACGTAATAAGCTCCTTAAATAAAAGCCATTTTTTTATATTATTTTCTTTTTTTCCGGCTATTAGTTTTTAGCAGCCTATTTGCTTATTTTAAATGCCTGCCTTTAATTTAGGCTTATAAATCGGTAATTTTTAAGATTTAATGGCATTTAATTATCGCTTTAATAATGCGCGTATATCGATTTATTAATAAGTTATTTTTAAAATTACCGGATATTCGTATTTCGATAAGTATTTAATTACCGGTTATTCGGTAACTTATTATCGATAAGTTTATAATTTCCTTTTATTTATGCGGTTTTTTTTCTTTTTATTAGGCCGTAATATTATAATAATCGTAATATCGTTGCCGTTTTTTTATTACTTAATTTTTTGCTTTGCTTATTATTACGTTTTTATTTTTTATCGTCGTTTGTTTTCGTTTTTTTATTATTCGTTTATTACCGTTTTATTATTTTTTATCGCTTTTTTTTTGTCGCCGAAAATGTCGTTTCGTAAGAAAATTTTGGCCTTATGGCCGTTTAATAAGGATTTCGATTAAAAAAGCAATTATATATACGTTAATAATAGCGACGTAAATTACGATCGTTACGGATTCGGCGAATTATATCGATATTACGTCGATTTTTTTTATTTAAACGTTCGTATTCGTTATATTACGTCGTTTATCGTTAATAACGAATCGATTTGCGTTTTTTATAAACAAAACCGTAAAAAATGCTTAGCTATAAATAAAATTTTTTTAACCGCTACGAAAAGAAAAAAAAGATACGGCCTTATGCAAGCTTCGGGAACCTTTTTTTTTTTTCTCCGAGTCAAAAAAACTTCCCGCGCGGGGCGATTTTTTTGGGATTGCTGGGCCATTTTATTTGCTTATTTTTTGGGTTGGCGTAAAATATTAGAACTTAACCGGAAGTTATTTTATAAAAATGATGTAATACGAAAATCAAGTCCAGAAATTTAGGCTTAGGAAATACTTCGAGCGTTTTCGCCTGCGATTAATCGTTTCCATTGCTATAATTTTTTGCTTAGAATTGTATTAATTACCGATAACCTAAGCCTTATAAATAACGCCTTTCGTTAATTTTTTTTTAAACCCAAACGTAATAATTTAATATAATTTATCGCATAAATATAATTCGTATTTATAGCCCTTTTAATTATTTTGTCGCTAAAAATCGCGAAAATACGAATCCCATTTTTTTTAGTTTATAGGGAATAAAAAATGTAATTCGTTTGCTAAATATTCGGTCGAAAATTCGTATTTCAAATAAAACGTATAATATTCGTATTTATATAAAGCATTTAGCCTTTTATTGCCCATAAATAATCGTAATCGAAAGGCGAAATTCAAAAACGGCTAGAACCGCATTAATAATAACTGCTAAAAAAAGGGCTATTAAAAAAAGGGCTATTAAAAAAAAAACTAACAAAAGCGGTTTTAAAAAAACATAAAAAATGGATAACGTAATTGCTATATTAAATTAAAACTAAATAAAAACTGGCGCTTATAAAGGAAAATACGAATAACATCCGACGATAAATCGGAATTAACGGTAATAAATTAATTAAATTAATTATTAATTACTTAATTACGTTTATTCGATTTTTTATTTTTAAGGCCGATATATTCTTTAATTATTTTTTCTTAATTATTTAATATATTTAACGACGTAATAATTTAACCGTAACTATTGCTATATTATTGCTTTATATAAAAGGAATCTATAAATAAAGCCTTAAAAAAATAAATAATCCAAAAATTATAAGTTTATTTATTATTTTATTACGGAAACTTATTTATAAAAACGATAATAATAAGGTAAAATTCATTTAGGACAAACCTTTTCCAAAAATCGCAATATACCTATTAAATTTTTTAATACGTATTATGAATTATTAGCGAATCGAAAACCAGAAATATCTTTTAAAGCATCCAATATAAAACGCCAATCCAATATTCGGACAGATTTAAAAGCATTTATTGCGGTATTTAAATAAACGTCGGCTTATTAGTATTATATATCGTTTTATTATTTCTTTCCATGGCGTATCCCGGATTAATTTCGAATACGAATAACAGCTTAAACGAATTAACGTATTCGGTAATAAATAAAGCCATACCCTTAATTTCATTTTTAAGCAAGCATTCGAATTAAAACTTATAACTTAAAATAAGCCATAATTCGGCAATTCGAATCTTAAAGGTTACCGTATTTATATAACTAAATACCTTAATATTACGAAAGGATCCATCGTTATTGCCCATAAAATAAGGGCTAATATTTAAATCGTAATTAAAAATAAGGATTTTATCGGCAAAAAAAAACGTAATAATTAATAATCTAACGCCAAAAAATTTTATTACCATAAATTATAACCAGCAAATTGCCGAATAATCCTATATTGCAATGCTTATAAATAACGAAATGCAACGATATAATTATAAATAGCAACGATTAAAACGAATAATATATAAATTATTGCAATAATATAAAATAAACTTCTTAAAAAAAAACGACCTAATAATAAAGATATAATAAATAAGCAAATAAATTAAGTCTAATTAAAAATCTGGCTTATAAATAAGTTAATTAGGTTTAATTAAAAATTTGGCTTATAAATATTATATAAATAAGCTTTAATAATTGTAACTAATATTTTTCTTAATTATAATAATATAACAAATATAATATATGCTTTAAATAAAATAATTATAAGCCACCTAAATAAGCCAAATTTATTATAATATATAAGGTAAATTTTTTTACTTAATACTTTTAATTTTTAAGCTTTAATTTTTTATGTAACAACTTTATTTTGCTTGCTAGCCTTAATTCGTTTTTAATACATTATTATTTAAATTAAGTCTTTCGTACGTAATAGTCATTATAAATAACCGCAAATTATAACCTGCTATTAATATAATTAAGAACGAAAAAATATAAAAGCTAATTTATTAAACCTTGCATATTTCCATTTTTAATAATAAAAGCCATTATTAAAAACCTAAGCCGCTTATTCGTAACATTCTTATTTTTAATATCGAAAAAAGCCCATTTTATCGTATGCTTAAAAAAAACCAAAAGCTTATTTAAATTATTATTAATTATATTAGCATTAAGTAAATTATCGATATTCTTAAAAAGCTAATCGATATATTTTTTTTTATTATACCTTATTAATTTTATCGTTTTTATAAAGAATTTGCGGTATTAATTAAATTAAATGTTACCTTTATTTAAATATATATTTGTTATACGTATTTATATAAATCGCATATTAATAATATATAAGCATTATTTTATTTAATTATTACGTTTTTAATAAGAATAATTTAAAAACGATTTATTAAATAAAACATTACGAATATTAAGTTTTAAAATGTAATAATCGGGCCCCAATTATTCTCGACTTATACGACCGATAAAAAATCGCCGGCATAAGCATACGAAATATACGTAGCTATTAAAATCGGCCTTTTTATAGGCAAAATTATACATTCCTTATTAATTAATATAAATATTAAAGCGGCTTTATATATTTAAATTCATAAATAACCCAATATTATGCCGTATTAGTAATATAAAACTAACGTTTATTATATATAGCCGTTTTATAGTTACTGGTTTATTTCCGAAGCCAATATTATAAAACATAAATGCAAAAATTACAAAATGCTAGGAAAAACATATATCTTTAAAAATAACATATTCGCAAAATTCCGAACTAAAAAAAACGATAAGCCAAATATTTACGACAAAAATATTAATTTAATTACGGCTAAATCATATATAATTTAAATTAAAAATAAACGGTTATAATTATAAGGCGGCGAAATATTTAGCATATATTCGTAAAAAAAAAAAAAACGCAAAACTAAGCTAAAAAAACATAAAAAATACAAAAAATTGCCGTAACAAAAAAAAAAGCTATTACATTTATATTTAAAAGTTTCTTACGAAATAAAGCTAATGTTATAAAAACTGCTGCTATTAAAATTATCGCTATTAAATTAATAAATAAGGAATTGCCAAAAATAAATTATATATAAAGGCCAAATCAAAACATGCTTTAAACGAATATTATAATCGTTAAGTTTTATTTATATAAGCGGATAATTATTTTCGTAATAAAAACGGTCGCAATTAAATGGAATATTAAATATTAAGCCTTATAATATAGACACTTTAAAAACGGCTATATATAATAATTTAATAATAAACTTACGATCCGAAATATCGCATATTATTTGGCATAAAATAACGTTTTAAAATTTATATATTATAATAACATATATAATAAGCAAAAAAAATTATTTTCGGTAATAAATAATACCTTTTACGATAAAATCCTATCAAATCCGAAAAATAAATACGATAGTTTTGTCTTAATCGTTGCGAAATTTACGGCCATTTAAGTTAATAAATGCCGGGCTAATATAATTATTAAAAGTTATTATAATAACTTTCGAAACATTATTTATAACGTTTAAGCCTTAAGTCCAAAAAATGTCGTATACCGTATCTTAAATTCCGTTTATAAAACCGATATGGCCTTATAAATTACGTATTAATATAATCCGATATTTAATGCAAATAAAAAAGCTTTTAAAAAGGTTGTTAGCATTAAAAAAAGCGGCTTTATTTATATTAAATTTTTTATATTTAGCATAAACCTAAATAATTAAATTTATAAGCCGTATTATATAATTATAATTATATTAATTAATACGAACCTTAATAAAATAAATGCATATAGCATTATCGAAACTTATAATTTCGGTAAAAAAAAGCTTTATAACGTATTTAAACGTTAATAATTTCTAAAAAACGGCAAAAACCTTAAATTGTCGCAACTTTAATAAAGCTTTGCGAAATCGGGCTTATTCGAATCCTTATTGGCGCTAAATAATAATAAGAAATACCAAACGTTTAAAGGCTTTATATAATCCGTATTTAATAATGTCGTAATATTTAATTAATTGCTTAAAAGCATATAACGGCTTATTTATAACGGAAGGTAATTAAAAGAAATTTCCGATAAGCAATATATTTAAGCCGCCAAAATAATTATTGCGGCGATTAGGAAAAATTTTTTAAAGCCGCCGGTTAATTTAGCTTAAATTTTATAAGCCGAATATGCTTTTTTCGTCGATAATAAAAAAATAAACGCTATAAAAACGCCGTTATAAAATATTTAATAAGCTAACATTTTTTATTAAGAACTTATATTCGCTATTAATAAATAAGCGAAATAAGAAATGCAATATTTGGCCGCTAATTTAATTATTAATTACGTTAATTAAAGCAATTCGAATTATAAGCGACTTATTTATTATAAATAATTATTAAAAATATAACGATATAATTTTAATAAAATAAAACTTTTTAATTTTATTACTGCCATTAATATATAATAATAATTGCTTTAATTAATTACCGGCAAAAAAGCTTTAATAATAATTAATTATTATGTTATATATAATTCGTTATTCGGAATTTAAGGTTTTAACCATATTTAATAATAAGTTCTTAATATCGTAATCGTCGGAATATTTTTTACGGCGTTTTTCTTAATAATTACCGCTAACGAAGTTCTCGTAAACGTACCGATTAATATAAAAGGACCAATTATAATTGATATTAATATTACGGCGGCCAAATAATTTAGCGTTTTTTTATTCGGGCAAAAAATCTGATACTATCCGAATAATGTATTACCAATTTTCCAAAATAATATTATTCGCATTATTTAAGCTAGGCTTAAACTTTTTATTATCGGGTTAAATATTTTTTCGGTTAATCGTACCGTAATAATTATTTTTATAAATATAATGTTATATATAATATATATATATTGCGACATAATTATCGAATTTAATTTCGTTATTAATTAATAATTCGTTAATATAGCAATAAAAATAATTTAATAATAACTTTATTCGATAAAAATCAAAAAATTATTAATAAATTCAAATAGGTTTATAACGAAGGAAATAATTTAATATTTTAAGTTATGCATTAATAACATGCCATTTTTTAAAATTTTAACCTTTAAAATCCCAACATTCGACGAATTCGAAATACGAAACGTATTCCATATATATACCTTTTTGTTTATATTTTTCCTAAGCTATAACGCTTTTTTTGACCTTGTCGTTTTTATTATTAAGGTTTAAGGTTTAAATATGCTTTTTAAAAAAATAATAATCGACGTTACGTATTATACGACTATTTTTTTGTAAAAAAAGCTGTAATAAATAATAATAAACCTTTTAAACAAAATAATTCTTTTTTTTAATAAACTTATTTATAAACTTAAAAATAAACGAAAGCATAAAATTATTATTAATTATATGTAACAAAATAAATTAAGCAATTTAAATATATATAATAGATTATTATTTGGATTTATCGTAATATTTGGTTATATAATTAATAACAGCCGCATCGTTAATATACGAAAAAATATCCGTATTAATTAATTACGATATAATTACCAATAAATTAAACTAATTAAAATAAGTATTATTACGTACGGCATTAAATAATTACCAAAACTTATTTTCCATTTTAATAACGCAAAATTCGTTTTGCATAAAGCATAAAAAATTAAAGCAATAAACGAAATTTAATAACTTTTCGCTTTTTTTCTAAGCTTCGTTAATTGCCTTTTTAATAATCCGAAAATAATACGCAATAAAATACTTATAACGTTAATAACGGTTTATAATATTATTTAATTATTATTACGTAAGCTTTATATAAAAAGAATTAATATATAACGGATTGTTATTTATATCGTTACGGCCGATTTTTTGGAACTTAGGATTTATGGCAATAATATGGTAGCCCCAAACCTTAACATATATATTCCGACCTTTTTGTATATCCATATCCGGAAAGGGGCTATTTTTAAATTAATATAATCCATAAACGTAATCGTTATTACGATCCTGCCATTTAAAGCGGTACCAAAAATCGCCGAAATTAAATTTTTCCGTTAATACGATTTTTCGAAATAAAATAGCCCGAAAAAAAAAATGCCACGCAATAATATAAGGATTTTTACGTAATAAACGCCGAAATAAGTTCATTCGTTTATATTCGTTTAATTGCTTTTATTAATTAAACTTAAATATATAACGGTATAAACTTTATTAATAAAGATTTATCGGATTTAAAATAATAAACGCAAACGATAATTTTAAGTAATAAAAAAAAACTTTTAGTTTTTACCGATATTTATACCAAAAAAAACGAATGCTTTTAATAATATTTATAAACCGGATAATGCGGTTAAAAATAATTTATATTTTAAACTTATCCGGATTTTTAAAAGCCTTTTATAATTAGCGCTTAAAAATGAACGAATTAAATTCCTTATTCGTAAAATAACGGCTATAATTACGGGCTTGCTTATATATTAAAGTATTTAATATAATATATCGAAAAGTATAATGCTTAATAAAGTAACCATTTTTTTAACGCATAATATAATTAAAATAATTTTAATATTTAATAATACGCTACCGAAATTTAATAAAATCGGCTTTATTATAAAAATAAAATATAAAATATACAAAAAAAAATAAAACGTAAAATTAATTAAATTTATTAAAAAGGGTTTGCCGCATAAATGGCATTAAAAAATAATAAATAACATTTAATTAAATTGCTTATAACGATATATTCGATTCCGAAAACGACGGATTATTCCTATTGTTTTTTTTAAGCGGTTTAATTTAAATGTTTTAATAAATAAATTAAAAACCGCTGCTTTATCGCATATATCGATATTTTTTGGAATAGCCTCATTTACGGAATTCGCGTTCGGATTTACCGCTATATATATTTCATTTGTTTCGTAAATATTAAACAAATCGTAAATATCGCCATTTTTAAGTAATTAAAATAGGTTATAATAATTTAATATAAAATTTATATAATCCGGGTAATTTATAAAAAAAGAGTTCAGCCATATATATATAACTTAGCGACGAATACGAAACCGCCGGCGAAATTGACGTTTTATTTTTGGAATATTATCGGTATTTTTAAAACGAAAAAGAATTATGTCGAAATGCTTTGGAAATAAAGGCAATTCGTTATATACTTTATTAATATCGCATAAAAAATATATAATATATTCCGTATATTTATATTGTTAATTACGAACTTATAAGAAATTAATTAATTAATTAAGTTATATAATAATAAAACGAATAATAAAAATATTAATTGCAATATAAATTCTTGCAATAAATAATTCCTCGATTATTTTAAACGGAATAAATTAAAAAAAAACGTTATTAAAATTTAAATTATTATTAACAAAAAAATAAAAAGGCTCGTTTATTAATTTTTTATTATTTTTTATTTAATAAGCAATATAAATATTTATATTTAATAATTTAATATCGAATTATTTATATTAATAACGCGGGCAAAAATATATTTGCTTCGTTTTTAAGGCCTCGTCGAATCGCCTTTTAATAATTACGTCTTTAAGAAATAACGCAAATTCCTAATCGTTACCTTTATATTATACCGGTTTTTCGTCGAAATTACGATGTTTTAGAAATCGAATTTATTATTGCTGTTTACGTTTAATTATTCGAAAAAACGCATAATTATATATTCGGAATTATTTTCGTTTTTGCGTTTAAATTCGCTTAAAAAATAAAGAAAACGAAAAATCGAAAGAAGCTTATAAATTATAACTAAAGCTAGCATATTGCAATTGGAAAAATTATGGCGTTAATTTTAATATTAACGTCGATATATGTTTAGGCGTTACGTAATAACCAACCGAAACAAAAGCACGAATAATTCGAATAGCCCGATTAAACGGGCGATTATGCGGCTTATTATGCGGCCTATTACGCGGCTAAAAAATAAATAGTACCATAATCGAATTAAAAAATAATAAAAACGGCAAAGAAATAAATTAAATATATTAACGTAGCCGTATTCTTAATAATATTGAACTAAAGAATTGTTTTATTAATAAATCTGGAAAACTTAAAATAACAAAAAATAAAAAAGGCAAATAATAATTAAAAATAAAATAAAATTAAATTTAAAAAGGAATTTATAATGTCGATTCGTTTTTTGAATTTAATTAAAACGTATCGTTATTAAAATTTAATTTGGCCCGTAAATTAAATAATATCGGAATTTGCGACGGCTTTTTTTAATAACGTCGCCGCAATCGGTAATTTCGTTAAATAATATATTATTTAAAACGGGCGGCAATTGTACGAAATAAATTATTTTAAATTTATTTATTACGATAATATATATTGCTAAATATTCTATAAATTAGATTTATACGACGTCGATTGGATTTAAATAAATGGCGTAACTGAATTGCTAAAAAATAAAGAATCGAATAAAGATAAGCCAAAGGCTGAAATTAAAAAGCTGGCTATTAAAAATCCAAAAATTAATAAGCTAATTATTAAAAAGCTAAAAATTAATAAGCCAGAAATTAATAAGCCACCTATTAAAAAGCCACTTATTAAAGAGCCATCTATTAAAAAGCCAGCTGTTAAGGAACTAACTGAAAAGGAACTGGCTAAAGAAAAGCCGGCTATTAAAAAGCCAGAAATTAAGGAGCCAATTAAAGAGGAATTGGCTGGAAAGGAACCGGCTAGATAAGAGCTGGCTAAAAAGGAGCTAACTGGAAAGGAATTGGCTGAAAAGGAGCTGGTTAGAAAAAAGCTGGCTGAAAAGGAA
This sequence comes from Diatrype stigma, assembly GCA_022225965.2. Lineage (NCBI taxonomy): Eukaryota > Fungi > Ascomycota > Sordariomycetes > Xylariales > Diatrypaceae > Diatrype > Diatrype stigma. The sequence continues at coordinate 15,945 of JAKJXP020000133.1, read as the reverse complement.
CTAATTGGAAAAAAGCTGATTAAAGAGAAGCTGGCTGGAAAGGAGCTAATTAAAAAGGAGCTGGCTAAAAAGAAATTAATTGGAAAAAACCAGATTAAAAAGGACCAGAAAATTAAAAGACCGTATATTTAAAGGCAATACGAAAAAAATTATTTATCGCGGTATAAAAATGAAATACTTATATAATAAAATAAAGTTAATACCAATTCGAAATAAAAATATAAGTATATATATGTTTTATAAAATATAATTGCAACAAAAAAAGCATTTTTAAATAAAAATATGCGAATATCGCTTATAAATAAATTAATTTAATAATTAAAACTATTAATAAACATAATAAACCTTAAAAGTCGTAAAATGATTTATATTAATAAAATTCGAAAAAATTATATATAAGCCGCGAATAGGTTTCGAAAAATCTATAATGCGTTATATTATAACGAAAAGGCTGCGTATAAAACTTAAAAAAGTTATGCATAAGTTACGCGTAAAACTTAAAAAGGCCGTAACGTATTACGGATGGGTTGCGTATAAAATTCGAAAAGGCCGTAATGTATTACGGATAAATTACGGATAAAAATAAAAAGATCGTAATGCATTACGAATAAATTGCGAATAAAAATAAAAAGATTATAATATATTGCGAATGGATTACGGGTAAAAATAAAAAGATCGTAATATATTGCGAATAAATTGCAAATAAAAATAAAGAAATCGTAATATATTACGAATGGATTACAAAAAAAAATAAAGAGATTTTTAAAAAAAGCTGAAATAATTTAATAATATAATAAAATATGCGAACAAATTAAGGCAAATTACGGAAAAGCTATAAACAAATTAAAACAAATCGAAATAAGTTACGAATAAATTGAAATAAACTTAAATAAAACCTGAAAATGTAATAATATTATTAGCCGTACGTATAAAATAAATGGGTTTTGTTATTATTTATATATAATATTTATAAAGAATGGAAATTAATTGGCTAATAAAACGGAATTAACTGGCTTGATTAATCGCTAAAACGAACGCAACGGGTCCGACCAATCGCAGGCGAAAACGCTTAAGGTATTTCCTAAGCCTGAATTTCTGGATATAATTTCCGTATTATATTACCTTTATAAAATAACCTCCGATTAGAATTAATTTTTCGTTTATTCGAATATTTATTAATTCATATTTAAATATTAATTGCTTTATAATAAACGTCTTAAATTATTTTAAATTTTGCCGAAAATATCGATATCGAATCGAATATTTTCTTAATTACTTTAACGGCCGATTTTCGTTTAAAGGCCGGCCGAAAGGTAATTCGTAAAATAAGTCGTTATATGGTTTTATTAAAAGTTATATATTTCGCTTTTCGAATTGCATGCTTTAAAAAAAACGCGTCGTTTTCGGCGTTTTTAAGAAAGAACGGTTAGCGATTATTGCCGTTAAAACTTAATTTATGCGTTAATTAATGGCGTTATAATTTAAATATTAATTAAATATTAATACGAAAATATTTATAAATTCCGTTATTATTCGTTATTAATTAAATGCGATTTAATTGTTTATAATCGCCGTTAAATGGTTTATATTAAGTTATAAACGGCTTTATAACGAATTAAAAACGATACGTAACGTTATTATTTTTCGATTAATATGAAATCGTTAATTTAAATTAAAAAAAAAGCATACGGTAATACGTTATTTCGATAAGAATAATTTAATTATTGCTATTATAGTTATAAACGAAATGGCTTTTTGCGACTTTACGGTTCGAAATAGCCGCGGTTATTCCGTTTCGGCGACGCTTAATTGCCGAAACGATTCGTTAATTCCGTTCCGTCGTCGTAAAAACGACGCTAGCATTTCCGTTAATACGTAATCGGCTTTTTCGGTTACGTTTTTTAATCGTTTTATATTATTTTCGGCTTATTAATCGTCGGCTATTCGTTTAATTATTTCCGCGTTTTCGTTTTTCGGCGTTTTTTCGTTAATCGTTTATTTTTCGTTTATAACCGATTTTGCATTTTCCGTTAATCCTTAATCGCTTTTTTAAAACGGCAATAAATCGAAAGTCGATTTTATTTACGTATTATTTTAATCGTTTTTTTAATTGCTTTTTTCGAACAATAATAATGCATAAATTAATTTTAACGATACGTTAACGAAAATCGAAAACATAAAAATCGATTTCGAATAGGTATTAATTTTGTTTTTTTATATGGCTTATTAATAAAATACCGAATTTTAAATTCGAAAATAATAAGTTTAATTTTTATTGCGATTAATTTTTAATTGACGTTTATTTATTATTTAAATATCGTTTAAGTTTTTTTTTTAATAAGAAGCGTTTTATTTTCGTTTTTGTTTTTTTTTTGCTTTTTCTTATATTTATGCGTCGTTATCGAAAAATCCGATAAAACAAAAGATTTTTGTTTTGCAATTATTTTATAAATATTTAAACGGTTTCCGACCGATTTATAACGAGTTTAAGCCGTTAAAATGCTTAAAGCTTTTTTTCGTTTATATTTATTTGTTTTATAAATATTTAAACGGGTTTCATTCGATTTATAATAAATTTAAGCCGTTAAAATATTTAAGGCTTATATAATAATTTTATATTAAAATATTAAAATATTTATTAATCGATTTATAACGAATAAATTAATTAAAATATTTAATAATTCGAATAAATTAATTATTTTTATTTATCGTTTTATTTTTTATATGTTTTACGTATTTTTTTATAACGCATTAATATTTATTAAGCGTTAATAAAGTATTTCTTTAATTTTTAAATATTATATTCGACGGATTATTTTTTTTACTTAATAAAGAATTCTTTTGGTTTTTAATTATTATAATAGCGAATAATATCTTTTATTATTTATTTCCTTTCATAAAAGATAAAAATTTCGAAATCGCGATTTCATCCGTAACTTTACGAATACCATTCAAAATCGAAATTTAATACTTGGAGATTATTCCTTAGATCGAAGTTATTTAAACATCATATCGGGAATAAGTATAGGTCAATGCGTACAGCCTGGTAGCGGCGAATCGAATTTGGCATCGTCTCGGTATGCGTTAAATTAATTACGAAGCCCGGTCGTACCGGGCTTTAACCAACAGAAAAACAAGGAATTCCCTTAAGCGCAAATAATCCAAAAAGCAACCGATTTTTTTGTTATAAAAACAGGTAATGCCTAAAATATAAAAAGGTTAATTCGATTTTTGCTGCAAATTTTTTAAAATGTAGCCCTAAATATTTCCGCCTTATTACCGATCGACCTTTCCCAAAGGCTTAACCGAATTAAAGCCGCTATTAAGAAATTAACGAAAACCAATTCTTCGAAACCAATTTCCCTTTTTTCGACGTACTTGGCAGTAACGGCTGCAAGCCTTTCGAAAATCCGGCAATCCCTTAATTACGATTTTATTACGGTCGTTAAACCGATTATCGAAGCAGCAAATACGAAAATATTTCGAATCGTTATCGAAAAGCTAAATATAATATATGGAATTAATGCTATAAAAGCGGTTACGAAATTATTTAGCGGCAATTAAAAAATCGTTTTCCGTAATTTAAACTTTAAAAAGAAATATACCTTAAAGGAAAATTGGGCTAACGCCGCTTTCGATTCGGCCGCTTATATTTATAAGGCTCGCCATACCGTAATAGCTATAAGATTTTTTATAGCCCTATTAAAAAAAATAATCCCGAAAGCATTTAAAAACGACATTAATGCAAAAAATAACGTCCGAATTGCGGAAATAATTTATCCGAAAAAGGCGAATACCATATATAAAAATGTAACATCGATTTATCTTTTTATCGATACCGAAAATATAACGAACCAATTATGCCGTAAAAGCGTTACGTTGGATTATTAGCATTATAAATACAGCCCATTTACGCCAAAGGCTTAGGTTAAGCGATACTTTAAATGTTATAAATTCGGGCATAAAGCGGTTCATTATTGTTCGAACGAAATATGCGGCTAATATAATTCGAAAATATATAAAGAAATAAATTGCCAGCTAAAAATAAGCAACCATTTATCGAAATGCCCGAATTATAAAATAAAATACCTATCGTAATTAAAGGATTGCCCGAAAGCAAAGGAAATATAAAAATACGTACGAATTGCGTATTTTCGGTATTTAATTAAGTTCGAAACGTTAACGCGGCCCTTTTTTTTAGCGTTTTAAGAAATTAATTTCGTAACGTTTACGTTAAATGATTCGGCTAAACGGTTACGGAAAAAGCCGCAAATAAATCGACCCGTCGGAAATACGAAGGCGTTTAGAAATAATACTTGCATAAACGTTTTTTTTCCCATTAATTTATAGCCCTTAGCAATAACTTATCCGTAAAACGTCGATAATAATTAAGTTATGCATAGCATTTAATAAAAAAATTAACCGTTTTTATTTGGAATATCGCAAATAAACCGTAAATTTTATAGGAATTATTTTACGGGCCGAAACGTTATAATATCTTAACGATTTCGAAATCGCCCATTATAATCCGGAACGTTCCTTAGGTATCGGTATCGAAAAGTATGGAATATATAATTATATAATATAATAACGGAAATATATTTCGAATTATATTCGTAATAAACTTAAAGATACTTATAAGACAATACGAGGTTTATACTTTTTAATATAAGGCCATAATAAAAACGGAAAACGATTTGATTAATATCGTTTCGGTATATAGCCCATTTTCCGATAATAAAGCAGTTATCGAATGAAACATTTTTATAAACGATTTGTTTTTTAGGACCCGAATTTGATCCATTTTCGTATTAAGCGATTTTAACTTATATAATTCCATATGGATATTTATTAAGGAATTATATCGGAAAGTTAAAAAATTAATTAAATTTGCCGCAAAATGGGACTTAAACTTATTAATTCCTTAGAATATCGGAACTTTTTATAATCGGAAAGAAAGAAATGATATAATCCTGGATTTCGTTTAGGCTTCGCTGGACCTTCCGGTCGGTTTCGTAAAGGTGTCTGAATATATTAAAAACGACTATAAGCCGTTTATATATAAAATCCGTAATTCTAAATTTATAGCTAACGTAATTGGATATAATTAAAAATTAATGGATATAAGTTAAATAAAAATCGAGGCGCAATTTTTATTATATCCGTCCGAATTCCAAATTCCGGAAAATATAAACCAATATTTGGAAATATTTATTATAGCCTTATTATATATCGCTAAAAAAATTACCTTCCGAAATAAGGGCGGCATTTTCCGGTACGAATGATAAATCCTTAAAGTCCGAAAGGCGGTATAAATAAAACGCGAAATCCATGCGATTTAAAAGCAATATCGAACGGATAATACTTACGTTGCATTAAGGCAAAGCAATAAGGCCCGAAAACGTATATAAGCGAAAGCCAAAAGAAATTCGTAGCGACGTATATTTTACGAAGCAGCGAAAACGCATAATTTTTCGGTTATATGGAAAGTGGGAAAATAGATACGTACGAAAAGCTTTAAGGCATCGGATTTCCCGATAATATTCTCCTTCCGGAAAATCCCGAACCGATTTAATTTAAAGGTTATAAATACGTTCGAGCAAAAGCTGGATTTCTTAAGCGCGAAATTTTATCCTATTTTAACGGCCGACTTAATAAATATACGTAATTCCGATTTCGATTATATTTCTTTTTAAAATTCCTTTTTTATGTTTTAGCTAATAATCCTTATAATAATATATAAACATTTAATATCGAAGGAATTTTAAAAAATATCCGGCCCGAATATTATTTTTACGGCCTTTTTAAAAACATGCGATTTAGCGTTTAAACGTAACGATTTAAATTCGAAGTTGTTTTTATTATATCGCTTTATATCGATTTTCGAAATTAATTAGCGTATGGAGTATTTTTTCCGTAAGTTCCGGCGAATACGGATAGCAATTATTCTAAAAAATAGGCCGGAAATAAACATAATAGGATTTTAAAGGCTTATAGCGCTTTTGGATACGATAAGAAAGATTTTCGAATTTATAGTCGTCGTAGGTTTATTAAACGTTATCGAAAGGCTTAATTTTATTTTTCCGGAATAAATGGGTAACAAATCGAATAAATTTATTAAAACGGCGTTGCAATTGTTAATAAATTAAATACGTACGGGTTAATTAAAAAATGCATCGACGTCGGTTTTATTTCTAAACGTAGCCGGAGTTTTCGATTACGTTATACATTTGCGTTTTTTAAATGCCTTTCGTATTGCGGGTTATTTTTTTTAAATAATTACTTAACTGCGAAGTTATTTCGAAAAAAAAACGATTATATTTTATTTCGATAATCGCGAATTTGGTTTTATATTTTTAAAATCGGGAATGCCTTAGGGATTTTTTTTTTTGCCTGTACTGTATTTGCTATATATTTCGTCGCTATATCCGATTTTTAAAAATATTCGAAACATCGGTTTAATAATATACGTAAATAATTTTTATTTTATATCGATTACGAAAAATTCCGCCATTTGTTATAAGTAATTATAAAAAATGCATGCCGTTTGCTTGGAATAAAACCGATTATACGGATTAAGTTTTAATATATCGAAATATAAGTTAATATATTTCGGAAAAAAACCGAAGTCGGATATATCTGGAAAAGGCATACGCCTAAATTCGATTTCGCTGGAACCGATTAATAGCTTAAAGATTTTGGAGATTATAATTAATAACCGCTTAAATTAAAAGGCATAACATAAGCAATTTCGAAGCCGGTTCGAAATATAGCAATTATCGATTTAACGCATAATTAAATTTACGTAAGGGCTAAATTTAATTAAATCCAAATTAATATATATAGCAGTTATTCGAATAGCAATAAAATATGGTTTTACGATATGGCACGATATTGCTTTGCCGAAAAAGCGTTTTAAGAAAGGCATTTATTCGATGCTGCAAAAAACGTAAAACGCTTATATCCGGGCGATTATAAAGGCGTATAAAGCTATAAATACTATCGAATTAAAAACGGAATTATATTTACCTTTTATGGACCTTTAATTGTTTTATAAATAAGCGGTTTTTAAAAAAAGGATAAAGCGTATAGGAATTACGAAATATTTACGATAACGTATCGATAAAATACGGAAATTGGCTAAATAATTTAATAATACCCGCAGGATTAAGAATAAAAAAACGAAAGTTTTTCTTAAATATAAGCGAAATAATTCAAAAGCTTATATGTAAATGCGGCGTTTATTTGAAAGCGGAAAAACGGCATACCGGCTGCTATTTAAAGCGATAAAAAAAAAACGCAAGCGCTATAAAATAAAGTTATATCCGGCATTGTTAATTATTTGGTAATTCCGGTAAAAAGTTAAAACGAATAATTCGATTCGATATAAAACGGAAATCCGGCGTATACCGGCCCAAATTAAACCCGACGAAAACATTTTCCGATTATACCAAACGTTAACGAAATTTTAAAGTTCGATATTAATATAAGCTAAAACCGAAAAAATTAACTTATATAGCTTTTTAACGGAACGACGTATTTCCGATATTATTTCGATATGCGCTTATAAGCAATAAAAAAAAACGTTATCGCATTATTTAAATTATTGCCTAAACGTAATCCATTTTCGACCGGCATTGCTAATAGAATTAAAAAATTTCCGATATAACGAAGCATTATCGATTATAAGTTTAACCGATTACGTAACGAAATGGCTAATACGTTTTAACCGGTTCGAATAATATAAATTAATATTAAGGCTATTATTAAAATAAAATATTAATTCTTTACCGAATAGGGCTTAACGCATACGGACCAACGACGTATCGAATACGGATAAATTACCGCAAAAATAATTTCATTTGTTATAGCCGATTCCGAAAAAAAAATAAGGCGACGTTTTGTCGAAAACAAGGAAATTAATTACGATATATAAATTAAAAAACAAACGGCTTAATGCCAATCCGAAAACGGTACGAAGGCCAACCGAAACCATAACGAAATATACGCCGCATTAATACCATAATTTAATCGTTAATGTAACAAAAAGCGACCGGCCCGAAAGCTAATCGAAAACGCGTTGGAAGCGTATTTATTAAATACGAAAAAAGCTTTCGTTATTGCCGGAAAAAAAAAAACGGCAACCGCCGGATAATTATAAACGAAATTAAGATTAAATAAAAAGGCCGGATTAAAATCGCAGCGATATACCTTAATGGATTCCAATAATTAAAAAATACCAATATTTAGGAATTTAAAACGTAAGGTCGGTTTTATTTCGCCGCGGATCCAAGCGGAAAAAGCTGGAATATAAATGCGGGCCGAAATGCGGATAAAAATAAACGTAATTATTACGACGTTATCGAAAAGATCGCTTAAAAGTAATGCGTAAACGAATAGCTTTTTGATACATTTATATACGGCGGACCGAGCCTTATATAAAACGTCGTATATACGTTTAACGTTTTAAAACGGAATTAATACGAATCGATTTATAAAAAACCTTAGCTTATTTTTTACGCGTTTTCGATAAGATCCGCTTGGTATTTCGCAATAAACGACCAGAATTTTCGGAATTCGGATTTAAAATTATCGGCGGATTAAGCGAAATTAAAACGATTTCGAAAAAAAAACGAAAAGCTTATTTCGTAATAATCGGAAATGGTTTTTTTATAATATTTATATATAATGCATCGACGAAATTTACCAGTTATGTCGGTTAAATATTAAAATATAACGATACGAAAACGGAACAATTTATAACGGTCGCAATAAAATAAAAAGGGATTTTTCGTTATGCGGTATATATAAAACACGCATTCCATTTTTCTTAATAAAAGGTCGGAATGGATCGAAATATCGGGAACGGGCTTTTTAAAAGAGCCCGATATCGTCGCGAAATCGAAACGGTTAAGTTGCAAAAACGGTAACAAAACGATAAAGCAGAAAAAACGAAACGAAATCGGCTATAAAATAAGCGGATAAGTAAAATTAAACGGCTAAATAATATATTATCGAGATTAATAAACGTCGGATCGACGTCGGAAATAATGAAGAACTGCATAAATTCGGACCGACCTTAGGCGTCCGGATTTCCGGATGTCCAAAAGCGATCCGAATTTACGCATAATATAAAAAATAAAAAAAACAATTGCAATAAATTAAAAAATAATAAAAAATCGGTTCGAGCTTTTATTTTTAAGGGTCGAATCGATAGCGGAAAAAAATTACGTATCGGATTAATTGTTATTATTAAAAAAAAAAAAAGGAAAAATTTCCGGGCGGAAAAAAGGCAGGATATTTATACCTTAAAGGCGGTATATAATTTGTTTTGCCGGTTAGGTTGTCGTTGCGTCGACGCCGGCCGAAATAAGTGGTTTACTTATATCCGGAGCGATATACCGGGCGTACGGGCCATTCCGTATCGTTCTTTTTCCTTTTATAACTTACCTTTATTTATTTAATATATCGGCATTATATTTAATGGTACGTATACCGTATATTTACGGCGCAAAACCGGACCGGCTTTGCGTTATAATTTTTTTTTTAATTTAATAAATAATTTTAGGCTTTCTTATAATAAAGAACGGATAAAAACCGTTTTAAATATTTTTTATATATAACCAAAAAAGCGATTTCGGTACGAGTTAATAGGTTTTTCTTTTCGATTTCGGTTTAAGGTTTCTTATTATGCTAAAATTAAACGTATATCGGCATGGCCCTTTGGGCCGTCGACCGCATAATATCATATATATATATATTTATTTCTTTTATTTCTTTTAGGTTTAATAATGCCAATTATTCGAAACCTTTTTAATAATCATATTACGGCTTTAAGAAAAAAATAAAAAGTATATCGTAAATATGTTAATATTTTACGAATAACTTAATTTAATAAGCTTATATTTTTATTCGTTTAGCGACTTATATTCGAATATACGTCGGTATTAATTTAGCCTTTAAGTCGTATACTAATACTTAGGGTTAGGTTCTCGATGCATATAAGTGCTACCGAATTAGGCGCTAAAGCGTTATTAAAATTCCTAATCGGGCACTAAGGCGTTACTAAAACTTCCAATCCGGCAGGCGCTCCGCTATACGTCGCTTAAATTTATGCTTTCCCGTTATATATTACTTATATGCATTAACTTATTATTAAAACTCTTAATTAAGCATTAAGGCGTTATTAAAACTTTTAATTAGGCATTAATTCGTTATTAAAACGCTTTACTGAATATGCCGCCGCATATATAAATGGTTTAAAGCAATATTAATTCTTTATATTTTACTTATATGCATTAATTCGTTATTAAAATTCTTAATTAAACAGCATTTATAATTTTGCTTATATATTTATAATGAATTAAAGTTTATATAAATATTATTCGCTCGAAATATTACCTTATAAATATTTCCGTTTTTATTTAATTAATTATAGCCTGGAAATTTTATTTTTTATTCGCATAGCGTATATTCGTAGCTTAATCTTTTTTATTTAATTAATCGGCGCTTATAAAGTTTAATTTTTATATTACGTAATATATTACGGCGAATTAATCTTTTTTATTTAATTAATTAAATTCTTATTACTTATTACATTTTTATTATAAATTTATTTTTTTAGGATTTTATTTAAGTAATTACATATTTTCTTTATATATACGGTATAAAATTATTACGTTAATTTTATTTTAACCGGAGATTATTTTGTAAAGGTAATGTAATACGGAAATTATGTCTAGAAATTCAGGCTTGGGAAATATTTCGAACGTTTTCGCCTGCGATTGGTTGGATCCGTTGCGTTTGCTTTAGCGATTAATTAAGCCAGTTAATTCCGTTTTACCAGCCAATTAATTTTTATTCTTTATAAATATTATATATAAATAATAATAAAATCCATTTATTTTATACGTACGGCTAATAATATTATTATATTTCCGGATTTCATTTAAGTTTGTTTTAATTTATTTATAATTTATTTCGATTTGTTTTAATTTGCTTATAACTTTTTCGTAATTTGCTTTAATTTGTTTATATATTTTATTATACCATTAAATTATTTTAGCTTTTTTTAAAAATTTCTTTATTTTTTTTTGCAATCCATTTGCGATGCATTACGATTTTTTTATTTCCATTCGTAATTTATTCGTAATGCATTACGACCTTTTTATTTTTATCCGTAATCCATTCGTAATATATTACGACCTTTTTATTTTTACCCGCAATTTATTCGTAATGCATTACGATCTTTTTATTTTTATCTGCAATTTATTCGCAATATATTACGGCTTTTTCGAGTTTTATATATAACTTATTCGTAATGCGTTACGGCTTTTTCGAATTTTATGCGCGATTTATGCATAATTCTTTTAAGTTTTATACGTAGCTTTTTCGTTATAATACAGCGTATTATAGGTTTTTTAAAATTTATTTGCGGCTTATATATAATTTTTTCGAATTTTATTAATATAAATTATTTTATAATTTTTAAGGTTTGTTATATTTATTAATAATTTTAGTTATTAAATTAATTTATTTATAAGCGATATTTATATATTTTTATTTAAAAATGCCTTTTTTATTATAATTACATTTTATAAAACGTATATATGCTTATGTTTTTATTTCGAATTAGTATTAATTTTATTTTATTATATAGGCATTTTATTTTTATATTGCAATAAATAATTTCTTTCGTATTGCTTTTAGATATGCGGTTTTTTAATTTCCTGGTTTTTTTTAGTTTGGTTCTTTTTAATTAATTTTTTTTTAGCCAATTTTTTTCCAGCCAGCTTTTTTTTAGCCAGTTTCTTTTTAGTCAGCTTTTTTTTAACCAGTTCCTTTTTAGCCAGCTTTTTTTTAGCCAGTTCCTTTTTAGCTAATTCCTTTTTAGCCAGTTCCTTTTTAGCCAGCTCTTGTTTAGCCGGTTTTTTTTTAACCAGTTTTTTTTTAATTGGCTCCTTAATTTTTGGCTTCTTAGCAGCCGGCTTCTTTTTAGTTAGTTCCTTTTTAATTGGCTCTTTAATAACTGGCTTTTTAATAGGTGGCTTTTTAATAAGTGGCTTTTTAGTAGGTGGCTTATTAATTTTTGGCTTATTAGTTTTTAATTTTTTAATAACTGGCTTATTAGTTTTTAAATTTTTAATAGCCAGCTTTTTAATTTTAGCTTTTGGCTTATTTTTATTTAACTTTTTATCTTTTAGCAATTTAATTACGTCATTTATTTAAGTCCAATCGACGTTATATAAATTTAACTTACGAAATGCTTAGCAATATGTATTATCGTAATAAATAGGTTTAGAATAATTTATTTCGCATAATTGCCGCCCGTTTTAAACAGTACATTATTTAACGAAACTACTGATTGCGGCAACGTTATTAAGAAAAACCGTTATAAATCCCGATATTATTTAATTTACGGGCCAAATTAAATTTTAATAACGATACGTTTTAATTAAATTTAAAAAACGAATCGATATTATAAATCCCTTTTTAAATTTAACTTTATTTTATTTTTAATTATTATTTACCTTTTTTATTCTTTATTATTTTAAATTTTTTAAATCCATTAATAAAATAATTCTTTAATCCAATATTACTAAAAATACGGCTACGTTAATATATTTAGCTTGTTTTTTTGCCGTTTTTATTATTCTTTAATTCGATTATGGCATTATTTATTTTTTAGCCGCATAATAAGCCGCGTAATAAACCGCGTAATTGCCCGCTTAATTGGGCTATTTAAATTGTTCGTATTTTTATTTCGGTTAATTATTACGTAACGCCTAAATATATATCGACGTTAATATTAAAATTAACGCCATAATCTTTTTAACTGCAACATATTAGTCCTAATCGTAATTTATAGGCCTCTTTCGATTCTTCGTTTCTTTTATCTTTTAAACGAATTCGAGCGTAAAAACGAAGACGATTCCGAATATATAATTATGCGTCTTTTCGGATAATTAAACGTAAATAACGGCAACAAATTCGATTTTTAAAATATCGTGATTTCGACGAAAAGCCGGTATAATATAAAAGCAACAACCAAAAGCTTACGTTATTTCTTAAAGACGTAATTATTAAAAGGCGATTCGACGAAGCCTTAAAAACGAAGCAAATATATTTTTACCCGCGTTATTAATATAAATAATTTAACGTTAAATTATTAAACATAAATATTTGCATTACTTATTAAATAAAGGATAATAAGAAATTAATAAACGAGCCTTTTTATTTTTTTGCTAGTAATAATTTAAACTTTAACGACGTTTCTTTTTAATTTATTCCGTTTAAAATAATCGAAAAGCTATTTATTATAAGAATTTATATTGCAATTAATGTTTTTATTATTCGTTTTATTATTATATAACTTAATTAATTAATTAATTTCTTATAAGTTCGTAATTAGCAATATAAATATACGAAATATATTATATACTTTTTACGCGATATTAATAAGGTATATAACGAATTGCCTTTATTTTTAAAGCATTTCGATATAATTTTTCTTTATCCTAAAAATACCGATAATGTTTCAAAAATGAAACGTTAATTTCGCCGGCGATTTCGTATTCGTCGCTAAGTTATATATATATAGCTGAATTTTTTTTTTATAAATTACCCGAATTATATAAACTTTATATTAAATTATTATAATTTATTTTAATTACTTAAAAATGGCGATATTTACGACTTGCTTAACATTTACGAAACGAATAAAATATATATAACGATAAATCCAAATACGGATTCCGTAAATGAAGCTATTCCAAAAAAATATCGATATATACGATAAAGCGGCGGTTTTTAATTTATTTATTAAAGCATTTAAATTAAACCGCTTAAAAAAAATAATAAGAATAATCCGTCATTTTCGAAACCGAATATACCGTTATAAGCAATTTAATTAAACGTTATTTATTATTTTTTAATATTATTTATACGGCAAACCTTTTTTAATAAATTTAATTAATTTTACGTTTTATTTTTTCTTGCGTATTTTATATTTTATCCCTATAATAAAGCCGACTTTATTAAGCTTCGGTAACGTATTATTAAATATTAAAACTATTTCAATTATGTTATGCATTAAAAAAATAATCGCTTTATTAAATATTATACCTTTCGATATATTGCATTAAACATTTTAATACGTAAATAAGTCCGTAGCCATAACCGTTATTTTACGAATAAGAAATTTAATTCGCCCATTTTTAAGCGCTAATTATAAAAGGCTTTTAAAAATCCGGATAAATTTAAAATATAAATTATTTTTAACCGCATTATCCGATTTATAAATATTATTAAAGACATTCGTTTTTTTTAATATAAATATCGGCGAAAACTAAAAGCCTTTTTTTATTGCTTAAAACTGCCGTTTACGTTTATTACTTTAAATTCGGCAAATCTTTATTAATAAAGCTTATATCGTTATATACTTAAATTTAATTAATAGAAATAATTAAATAAATATAAACGAATAAACTTATTTCGACGCTTATTACGTAAAAATTTTTATATTATTACGTAGCATTTCTTTTTTTGGGCTATTTTGTTTCGAAAAATCGTATTGGCGAAAAAATTTAATTTCGGCGACTTTTAATATTGCTTCGAATAATAAAATCGTAACAACGATTACGTTTATGAATTATATTGGTTTAAAAATAATTCCTTTCCGAATATGGATATATAAAAAGATCGAAATATATACGTTAAAATTTAAGGCTACCATATTATTGCCATAAATCCTAAGCCTTAAAAAATCGGCCGCGGCGGTATAAATAACAATCCGTTATGCATTAATCCTTTTTATACGGAACTTATGTAGCAATAATTAAATAATATCATAAACCGCTATTAACGTTATAAATATTTTATTACGTATTATTTCCGAATTATTAAAAAAGCGACTAACGAAATTCGGAAAAAAGGCGAAAAGTTATTAAATTCCGTTTATCGCTTTAATTTTTTACGCTTTATACGAAACGAATTTCGCGTTATTAAAATAAAAAATAAGTTTTAATAATTATTTAATGCCGTATATAATAATATTTATTTTAATTAATTTAATTTATTAATAATTATATCGTAATTAATTAATACGAATATTTCTTCGTATATTAACGATGCGGCTATTATTAATTATATAATCAAATATTACGGCAAATCCGAATAATAATTTATTATATATGCTTAAATTGTTTAATTTATTTTGCCGCATATAATTAATAATAATTCCATGCTTTCGTTTATTTTTAAGCTTATAAATAAGCTTATCGAAAAAAGGGATTATTTTGTTTAAAAGATTTATTATTATTTATTACAATTCTTTTTATAAGAAAATAATCGTATAATACGTAACGTCGATTATTGCCTTTTTAAAAAGCATATTCGAATTTTAAACCTTAATAATAAAAGCGACGAAATTAAAAAAAGCGCTATAGCTTGAAAAAAATATAAGCAAAAAAGTATACATATAAAATACGTTTCGTATTTTAAATTCGTTAAGCGCTAGAATTTTAAAAATTAAAACTTTAAGAAATGGCATATTATTAATACGTAACTTAAAGTATTAAATTATTTCCTTCATTATAAGCCTATTTAAACTTATTAATAATTCTTTAACTTTTATTAAATAAAGCTATTATTAAATTATTTTTATCGTTATATTAATAAGTTATTAATTAATAACGAAATTAAATTCGATAATTATATCGTAATATATATATATTATATGCAATATCATATTTATAAGGATGATTATTACGATACGGTTGGCCGAAAAAATGTTTAGCCCGATAATGAAGAGTTCGAGCCTGGCCCAGATTAGGGTTAGGGTTAGGGTTAGGGTTAGGGTTAGGGTTAGGGTTAGGGTTAGGGTTAGGGTTAGGGTTAGGGTTAGGGTTAGGGTTAGGGTTAGGGTTAGGGTTAGGGTTAGGGTTA